>CM040242.1:281046913-281098918 GCA_022545495.1 Chrysanthemum lavandulifolium | reverse complement strand
GAAAAATGGTGAGCTTTGAATTAATTTGTTGTTTTAAGTCTGTTAGGCTGTTATGATGTATCAGCTACATGAGCATGTTCATATGAAGCTGTTTTGAATTTTCATGTAATTTGTTGATTCTTAATTAATCAAAGTTCACCATTTCATGGAATAAAAAAAGAGTATCATTTAAAATCACATATGTGATTGTGTTATAAAGATTTTATAGCACACAAAAGTTCAAGAAAAAGTAGATTTGGAAGAGGATCTTGGGTTAAATGATCGAAATACCTTAACGTGACGTTCACATGAGGGACTTAACATAGAAACATTAACGTTATAAACCGATACGTACAAGGATGAGTGGTGTAATTATTGAAGTTTCATTATGAAATGGGAAAAATGTATAAGCCATAATGACGATTTGTGAAATTAACTCTAAAAATTATTTGATGACATGTATTTCTTAAGGAACTTGTATCAATCATGTTTGAAAATTGTCCCACATCGGTTGAAGACATAAAACTTTGCTTGTTTATATACTGTGATGCAAATGGTAAAAGGCAGTTGATCTATGATCCAATCAAACATGCCATTTTAGTAGTCATGAATTCATTAGGCCTACCAATATGTCATCTTTAATTTGATTGATTCATATATTAAATTTTTGTGACGGCAAATCGTAATGTACATCTTTTTGTAACGAAAAATGGTGAGTTACATGTAGTGTAAAACGATTCATAATTGTTAGTAACTTTGTTTGACAGAACATGGTGGGTACATGCGGCGTAAAGTGTGACGAATGGTGAGGTACATACAATGTAAAGCGAATATAATAAACTAAAATTCTATACCCGCGTCACTTTAATGCTAGTTTACGCGATTACCTCTTACATATTTATTGAGGAGGTCGCCATGGTGTCGATTTACCTCTTCATAATTCGTAGATTTGAAGTATACAATTCCCTTAACCATTCTTACAACTCTGAACTAACATTCTGAAACATGTCATATGTGTAAATATTCAAATTAGAGTCTTACTACATCTCATTGGATAAACAAAATTTCGTAGTCGTCTTCTTGTGATTCAGATTATATGAGCAATAAAAATATATGATTAATGACGTCGTTCATAACATTTGTTAGTTATAGTCATTAGTGTTTGTTATTTAAACTGTTTGTGCATACACGATCACTACTCACATTTTTTTCATAGCTAGTGCAATTCGTTATTGGTACGCACCCCACATTCTCTTCTATTATGAATCTATCTTTACATACAAACAAGAAAAATGATGATGTTGTCTTAGTACATCACTAGCAGGTAATGGAAAACCAGTCCACCGACAACCTCACACCGATCATTCAAGGTAAATTGCATAATGGGGTATCATATTCAATTTTTAAATGGACATAAAGACGGGGACTACACCAGTTACCTACGTGTTAGCTACATGTCCCCCAGATACATTTTGAGGTAAATTGCATAATGTGGTATCATAAAGACGGGAACTACACCGATCATTCAAGGTAAACCTCACCAGATAGACATTTTTGAGGTGTTCAAAAAAGGGTTAAAAAATGTTGCCGTTTAAAAAAAAAAAAAAAAAAAAAAAAAAAAATGTTCATGAGGATACCTTGATTACTTCATGTACAAATTAGTCAAAGGACTCGCTTTTCTAGTTTACATAAACTAAACAAAGGTTTATAAAAATCTGATAGACAATAAGGCTAGTCCAATAGGCTCAACTTTAAGCAATAAATAACAATCTAATAAGCCCAAACAAAATATCCCAATTGAGGAAATCAATAAAATAATTTAAACTTCAAAACTTTACCGCCTGAAACACTTAACAAATTCAACCCCCAAAATCAATAAATAGCAACTCGAGAAAAAAATAAAAATAGAGTGCGTTTGGTTTGTCGCTATGAATCACAATGGGTATATAGTGTGGAATGATATTGGAAGGTATGAAGAAACCACCCGCACACATAATATATGAGGAAACCTTCACATTTGGATATCCTTATTCCGTTGTGGTGGGCCCATAACTAACCAAACAACATTAATGACTTTCAAAGTTATAGATTCATACCTATACACCCTAATCAAACAGGCCCGGGCATATAATAGTCAAAAATCACGGTACGCGGTCAACGATTTATTCCGTCAACGTTTATTGAGAATACCTATCCCTGATCAATTTGTTCCATCCCAAAAATACCAACTACTACAAAACACCAAAATAAATAGTTTTTGTGTGTGTGTTTTTATTCAACGAAAAGTTGAATGTGTTATGGGTTTGTGTTTAGATTTTTGTTTCTTGATTTTATTTTTATGTATTTTATTCTTAATTAATTTGGATTGGAGAGATGATATATATGGGAATAATAATGAGTTGATTTCTTGGTATGAGTCTATTAATTGTGTGTTTTGGATTGCTAGGGTTTTAGTTTTTCTTTTTGTGTTAAGAGTATCATTTAAAATCACATATGTGATTGTCTTATAGTGATTTAATAGCAAACAAAAATTCAAGAAAAAGTAGATGTGGAAAAGGATCTTGGGTTAAATGACCAAGATATCTTAATGTGACATGTACATGAGGGACTTAACAGAAAAATATTAACGATCATTTGTATATCTTAATGTGACATGTACATGAGGGACTTAACATAGAAACATTAACGATCATTTGTATATCTTAATGTGACATGTACATGAGGGACTTAACTCTTAATGTGACCTGTACATGAGGGACTTAACAGAAAAACATTAACGATCATTTGTATATCTTAATGTGACCTGTACATGAGGGACTTAACATAGAAACATTAACGATTACAAAACGATAAGTACAAGGACGAGCATGTAATTATTAAAGTTTTATGACGAAAGGGGAAAAATGTATAAGAAATAATGACGATTTATACAATTTACCGGGGTAACTGTTAGCCTCGCTAAAGTGAATTCATTACGGGAATTGCATTAGTTTCTTTCTTTACTCATTCACAAGGACTAGTTTAGTCAATTGTGCTAAGTTAGACTTGTCTAAGTATATATACCCCTCCTAGTCCCAACTAGGAGGGTAGGAAGTTCACATTTTGTAAAGAAGTGTGTGTGGTTTCTTCTTCTTCTCTCTAGAAACACACACATCTTCCCCTTTTCTATCTAATACAATAACCATGTCTTTCTCATTCTTTGAGCTTCCCCGACCTCCCAAACCACATGAATCAATAGTTTTAACGATCCTACAATTGGTATAACGAGCCAGGTTGTGTATTTTTATCGATTTGTGTGGTTTTGTATAAGTTTTTGGCTGCTTTTACCCATATTTTTAGATCCGGAAATTTTTTTTTCCTATCTTTTTGGTAAACAGTTTTATAAACTTTTGTGTATCCTTATTTATTTGGTCAAAAAAAAAAAAAAAAGATGTCCTGGTCATTTATGTTGATATCTGTCTTGGGTCATCTTGTCCAAACAGTCCTTTATGTGACTTTTTTTGTACCAACTCTGTGAAATACCATGTGGTCAACCTTCAGTTTTCATGGTCCAACTGGTAAAAAGAAGCATCTTTATTGATGTTTCTGGGTTTTTGTATGAAGATGGTCGGAATATTTGGTCGGAAAAACTCGCCGGAAAAAGTCAACTGGGTCAAAACCCTAGTTTTCTACGCATAAAGATTATCTAAAGTGGAGTTACGCGTAGCTGTGAAGTTACGCGTAGAAAAAAGTTATGCGTATGCGTTTACGCTTAAGCCTTGGCTTACGCCTATGGCCTACGCATATGTTTACGCGTGTGCTTACGCATAAGCATGGCGTTACGCGTAAGGCTACGCATAAGGACCAAAAGAGTTTACGCATAAGGTTCGAGAAAAAAAAAAAAGTTACGCGTAAAAATGGTTTTTACGCTTAAGATCAGAAAATAGAGGTTATGCGTAGACTAGACCATGTCCTTAACCACAAAATACCATATACCAATACCAAACATCGTTCCTCAGTTAATTTCAACCATCATCAGTCCATAAGATATGTTCACAGATCCGGAAAAAATATATATATATATATCATCTCCATCAACAAATCCCATCTCATTGATCCAACATCATCATAGACCCTTTAGAAGACTAAGCTTCATTTTATATCCGAACCAATAAGAGAAGGAAATAACTATAAAGTTATTCTTTTTCTTTGTTCGATCAATTAAAACACATAACAAAATTAACACCTACCCGAGACCACTCAATGATCTTGAAGATTTAATGGCGCGTTCTTGATTTGGATTGAGAAGCATCTGAAAAAATAAGGTTGGGTACGTTTGTGATTGTGTTTGTGGGTTTAGATGTTGAGACTCATTTGGCTAGTGTTGAAAGGTTTTTTTGATGAAGATGGAGAGAATTTTTTTTTCTCTCAGATTCGTTGAGAGAAAATGATATGTGGGAGGCGACATATTTGAGTCTTATGACAAAATAGGGTTAGGGTAAAAGTATATCAAATATCTACTTTCTACTCACATAACCGGATATGTATTGTGGCTTTGGACCGGATATGAATTTTTTGGTTGGATCGGGTTTTACAACTTTTTTGTACGTGGGCTCATAAATCACGTAGGATGATGAACTTTATGGATTGGTAGGCTGAAGTAATTGTAAACTAAGGAGTGGTATTTTTGCATATAAAATACTTTGTCATCCGAACTTTTGTCATCCAAATTTTTTGCATTTAAAAATTTTGGATACAAATTTTTGATGTAAATTAAAGTGCGGTATTTTGGTATGGTAAAATTTTCACGGAGGATATACGTTCACGGCTAAAGTTTTCGATGAATTTTAACGTGACCACGGAGATGACTCTTTATTATTTATTCGGGTGTGAAGTGACGTTTGACGGGCGAGTTTACTTATTTCGTCTTCTTTCTTTCTTCCCTTACGCGAAGATGACTTGTCTGGGCAAATATGTTGAGTGTGATGAAGACTTGCTATCTAGTTACTTTTGTGATTCTTTCTCTCTTAACCCACAAAGTAGCTATCACTTCGGTGTCTCACGTAGTTGAGGATACGCCAAGAGGTTTTGTACATTGGGTACACCGTTCTTTTTCACAAGGATAGTACAAGCTTAAGAAATCGGTCAGGAGATTTAACTTCATTCTCAAGTTCGTCATATTGGGTTATCTTCATATGTGGTTACTACTGATGGTAGTTGAATTTTGATATGGGGGTTGAAATGAGTTAGACAACTTTAAATGGTATTGTTCATCGACATCTTCTCACGGGCTGATTTGATTTATGATAGAATGCTTCCATTAATGCTTCAAGTACACAATTGTATCTCGATTCGATAAATCGTAACCATCAAGGGAGAGAAATGTGTACATTATGGGTGATTTGATATATGAAAGATAAGCTGGAATGCATTTGGTGAGATGAAGATGTTGATATATTATTCCCGAATGGACAATCTTGAAGAAGGTCAAGTCGACGATCTTTTCTACATTTTCCACTGCGTGTTAGAAGACTAAAGACGGTTCTAATTTAATTATCAAAAGACTTCTTGAATTCGTGAAATTCATCGAAAGGTTGTCGGTTTGGGGAGAGCACTAATTAGGGAGAGCAAAAGGTCGATTTAATCCCTAATTAGATTTGCTCATATTGTTCTTCTGCAAGTAAAGAGATGGCAATGAGAAGATTCATGAAGTTTGAAGACTATGAAGACACTCTTGGAGTCTGCTGCGCTTATGTTTTGTATTTGATTTTGCTTGTAGGAACATTGTAAGCAACTCCGTATGACATCACTGGGAGAGATTGTTAGCCTCGCTAAAGTGAAGTCATTACGGGAATTGCATTAGTTTCTTTCTTTACTCATTCACAAGGACTAGTTTAGTCAATTGTGCTAAGTTAGACTTGTCTAAGTATATATACCCCTCCTAGTCCCAACTAGGAGGGTAGGAAGTTCATTTTGTAAAATAAGGTGTGTGTGCTTTCTTCTTCTTCTCTCTAGAAACACACACATCTTCCCCTTTTCTATCTAATACAATAACCATGTCTTTCTTATTATTTGAGCTTCCCCGACCCCCCGAACCACATGAATCACTAGTTTTATCGGTCCTACAGTAACCCTTTACCCAAAAAAAATAATAACGATTTATGAAATTAACTCTAAAAATTATTTGATTACATGTTGTGTTTATTGAGCAACTTGTTTTAATCATGTTTGAAATTTGTCCCACATGGGTTGAAGACATAAAACTTTGCTTGTTTATATACTTTGATGCAAATACTTCATATAAATTAATTTATGATTTAATCAAACATGCTCTAAAGGTAGACATGTCATCTTTGATTGATTCATATATTGATTTTTTGTGACGGCAAATCGTAACGTACATTTTTTTGTAACGAAAATGGTGAGTTACATGTAGTGTAAAACGAATCATAAATATTAGTAACTTTGTGTGACGCAATATAGTGGTACATGTGGCGTAAAGTATGACGAACAGTGCGGTACATGCAATGTAAAGCGAAGATAATAAACTAAAATTTATACCCATGCCACTTTAATGCTAGTTTTATTTGATTTACCTCTTACATATTTATTGTGGAGCTCGAGAGACTGTCGATTTACCTCTTCATAATTCGTAAATTTAAAGTCTACATTTCCCTTAACAGTTATTACAACTCTGAACTAACACTCTGAAACATGCCATATGTGTAAATATTCAGATTAGAGTCTTACTATATCTCATTAGTTAAACAAAATTCCGTAGTCGTCTTCTTGTGATTCAGGTTGTATGAGCAATAAAAATATATATGGTTGGTTTTTTGTATTTTAATTGTTTGTAGAGTGCGATTCTACTGCTCTTATTAATTTGATCTTTACTTTTATATGTTTGATGATGTCATTTTTCATATTTGTTTGTTCTAGTCACTAGTTTTTGTTATTTAGAGCATATGTGCATAAACATATCACTACTCACGTTTTTGTTACATTTAGCGCAATTTGTTACTCGCACCCAACATTGCTTTCTATTATGAATCTATCTTTACATACAAACGAGAAAAATGATGATGTTGTCTTAGTACATCGCTAGCAAAGTAGCAAGTAACGGAAAATCGGCCCAAGACGGGGCTTAAACCAGTTACCTCCTGGGCTCCTGGCTAGCTACATGCCTCCCACCACTAAACTACCCCCGCATGAACATTACTTGCAACTATTTGTAAAATGACGATCATAGTCTAACAAGTCAACAATGAATCTCATATTTGAAACTGTATGACTAGATTAAAATTTGATAATTTCCTTAAAATCTTTTACAAGCTTTACAAGAAGATACAATTCAAACCTCACCGGATACACTTTTTTGGTGTCCAAAAAAGGGTAGAAAATGATCACTAGGATAACTTGATTAAATCATGTACATCTTAGGCCTTGTTTACTAAAATAAGTGGTGTGAGTCATTTTCATATGGGCCACTTATTATACAGAGAGCATTTTCTGTAACTCCTCTCATTAAAAAGGAATAAGGGTTTGGCCCACTTATTAAGGGGCTGATATGGAAAAAATAAACGCCCCCTTTGTCAATGACTCAATCTTCTCGTTTGCATACACTTAAATAGGGGTGTTGATCGGTTCGCTTATCGGGTTGTTCGGTTTGGTAAAAAAAAAATTTAGGTCAACCCGAGAACCGAACCGAACCAAATTCAAATTCGGTTTTAGGTTCGGTTCGGTTGAATTCTAATTCGGTTCGATTCTTGGGTTGACCCGAATAACCCGAATTTCACAATTTTAAAAAAAAAATAGTAATTACATAGATATTTAGTAAAAAATTAGATTTTAAGCATAAAAAGTGTTTTATTATATTATGATAACCTTTTAATAGTATTTATTTATATATAAATATACATATAAATATATAAAAAAATATATATATTTATATGAATTCGGTTTTCGGTTCGATTTTCACTTCAAACTGCTAAACCCATATCCAACCCGAGAACCGAATTAGTAGTTCGGTTTGGTTCAGTTTTAGCAAATTCGGTTCAGTTATTAGTTTGATTCGGTTATTTTTGGTTCGGTCTTTTCGGTTTTTTCGTTTACCCCCTACACTTAAAAAGGTTTATATAAATTCAATAAACAACAAGGGATAGTCCAATGGGCTCAACTCGGAATAATAAACATAGTCTAATAAGCCCAAACGAAATATCCGAGACTCCCAGTTGTGGAATCAATGAAATAATTTAAAAGACAAAAATTTACCGCCAAAACACTTTTAACAAATTCAACCCAAAACTAATTAAAAAAAAACAATTTAGAGAAAAAAGATTACTAAAAATGAATTCAAATCAGTCGAAAATAAGGGTTCGTGGACAACGATTGATTCCGGTAACGTTTATCCAACGGAACGAAGATCAGTAAGCCTAAATCTTCTTACACTAGTTTTTTCAGATTATATTTTTGATATTGTGTGATTTAATTTTATTGTAGAGCGAAGGTGGAGAGTGGAAATGCGAATAAGAAGCGGTCGAAGTTATCGTTGTCAGACTTTCTTGACCGGAAGCTGCAGAAAACTTCTGCCGATGCTTCGAAATTGGTTAAGGTTGTTTTTTATTAAAGTTTTTATTATTTGTTGAATGTTGAAACGGTATAACGGAATATAAGTCGTGTATAAGCAAACGTTGTTATGCTCTCGAATGTGGTCTGCTTTTTTCACTTATGCTTATGTCTGTGTAATGTATTGCTGTGTTTGTGCATACGTATGTAGTTAATAGAAAATAGGAAGATCGTTATGATATGGGCACCAGGGATGTAAGGGATTTTATTGAGAAAGAATCACAAAGGGGGTGTTTGGAATTGAGTTTTAGGAATTTTATATGTTCGGATGATTGCTTATGGGCTTATGGCAAATATCAGTATATGCACTTTACAATAAGTACCTACCAATGTGCTTATTATAAAGTGCGTTTTTTAACCAAATAAACAGATAAAGCTAATGGAGTAGAAATTTAAGCAATTAAAAAATGTCTTGTCAAACACTCGTAAGCTGTCTTGGGGCTATCATTTTGGATACACTATTTCCATGTTGGTCAGATTATCACTTGATTGAGTTTCGTTCAAACCCTTATAACTGGTTATCTTCCATTTCAAAGTGCAACAACCGGCTTGTAAACGGAGTCCCATAAGCATTGCCTCTTTAAGAGTTCTAAGCAACAGTGTATCATTTTTGTTCTTAGATTGCAGTACTTTAGCTGTCATTAATGAGTTCATATTCGCTTCCCAGTTAACCATGATTCTAGAGATAGGTTCATGCCGTTCTTAAGGCTAACAGGAACGTTTAATGAATTACAGACACGCAATTTAGTCACAAACATTGATATGTTTTACTTGAATCTGTTTTTCTATTTCAATGTTTGATAATTAACATCAAGGACTGTAGCACATTAAAGTAAGGCTGTGAAGTGTTCATAAGGTGTCGTCCCCTTGAGATTTAACATTATTGTGTCGGAAGAATTACTTTCAAAGTAATGGAGGACATGAGTGATTAGTTTGAAACATAAGTTAAATAACGTTTTGGTCTTTTTAGGCGCTTGGATACCATAAGATATATGTCATCTTTTGCAGTTTTCTTTTTCCTTGTCTCCCTGTAGTGGATTTAACACTCAGTAGTAGCTATTGTCAGGAGAAGATTAGTATTGGAGAAACATGAGTGACTTACTGCCTTGTTGGCTTTTGAGCTCAGATATGATTAAACTGCGCTACCCATAAGACAAGTTGCAATCTGTTGAAACTTTTTCCATTACTTTCAATGTGTTGAGTATAACAGGCAGTAAACGGAGACCCGTAAGCGCTGCCTCTTTGAGATTTCTAAGCAATAGTGTACAGTAGTTTATCTGTCATTAATGAGTTTCTATTCACTTCCCAGTTATCCATGATTGTAGTGACACGTCTATGCCGTTCTCAAGAGTCAAGACTGCTGAAAAGTTCAGTGATTTGTAGGATACATATTTGTCACCAAAATTAATATACGTCCTTGAAGTTGTGTTTATATTTGATACAGTAAACATCAAGGAATGCAGCAACCCAAAGTAAGGCTTTGAGTGTCCCAACTTGTCGTCCCCCTTTGAGATCAACATTCTTGTGTTTGAATGATTACCTTCACGGTAATGGAGGAAATGGGTGATAAGCTGGAAAATAAAGTTAAGTAATGTTTACGCCACGGTACTGAAGGAAATGAGCGATTAGTTGGAAAATTATGTTAAGTAACGTTCTGGCCCTTTTAGGCGCTCGGCTAGTGCTACCCATAAGATATATGTCATCTTTTGTAGTTTTGTGCCTCCTTTTCTCCCTGCGATGGATTCAAGAACTCAGTAAGATAAGATTAGCATTGGAAAACATGAGTGAATTGTTGGAAATTTAAGTTAAAAACGTGTCAGCCTCTGTAGGAAATATGATTTAAGTGCCCTACTCATAAGACCAGTTAAAACTGCTGTTATATTTTCCTTTACGTTCACTGTGCTGTGTTCATGAACTCATTAGCAATTATTGCAGGGTAAAGACAGACCATTTCTATCACCGGGAACAAGTATGAGTGCTAAGCAGAATTCTAAGGGACCAGAGCTGAATGGCTTACTTGACGTTGTTCTTGAACAGTTTAAGCCCAGTAAAGAGAACGGAAAAGATAATTTTATAGATCTAGAAGACGAGAATCAAAGTACCATTCTCACACAATTGACAGAAGAATCGCAAACTCAGGATTCGTCCAAAAGAAGAAACACATTTGGAGGTCTGTAGCCGATTTACTCTTTTACTGTTTGTTTGCTACTGAGTCATACTTACTTTATTCACATTTAACTGTTTCTAATGATCACAAGGTTTGTATGGTAAACCGCCTGCTCCAAAGCGTTTGGTTGTTCTGGGAGACGATCCAAAACCGAGGCAAACAAATTATAACAGAACCTTTATCAGAAAAGAGAAACCACTGCCTCTTTATAACCACTGTAAGTACCAAATCTTTACACTTTTGGAAACGCGTATGTGAAATATTCATACCAAATGTAATAGCAGCGGATTAATTGCGTGTCCTTGAACAGATGCCGGTGGCAGTGGATGGTGGGACAGCGATATGGAAGGCATTGACAACGAGGCGGTTGGTTCCAATGAAGTGTGGGAGGGAGTGGGGTCTGCCACAATGGGTGGACTCGATTGGCATTAATCCAAACGTCAAATTGATCATTAACTACCCCAACTCGAAAATGGACCCGGTTAGGTAATATGATGGTTTGAATCCTGAAAAGGTACACCTTTTGTGTATGTTATGTTTAGCCTAAGCATGTTATGTTTGTAATTTTGTATGCAGAATGTGATTATTTATGCACAACTGATTATGTAAATCATACAGATGTTGAAACAAACATGATTAGAGCGGTTGGTTTAGCTGTCTAAGTGTGGTCTTAATTATGCGTATTTTAGTCCTTAAGAACCATAGCTGATAGTTATGAAAAAAGCTAAACATTTTAATCTGTACAAAGAATGTGTTATGTTAAAGTTCTGAGATTAGTCGAATGAAAGTTGTTAAACAGCATGAAAAAGTAGTACATTTAATCTGCTTCAGTTCATGGATTGGTTTAATGGTTTTAGTTTTCACGCGTCAACCCTCTTTCACGAATCAACCCGTTTTAAAGATGGTTTGGTCACAAACTTGACCAAACCAATTTTTTTCTTTGTTTTGTGTGTATGTGATGGTCATGAGGTATTTAATATGTTTGTGTTTAAGTGTAGTATTTTGTTTGGTGGTCATCACTACGATTTGATAGCTGGTATGGTGGTGGGTATGAGCGTTGATTACGTTTGGGTCTCATTATTGGGTAATCGTGTACCATGAGTCTAATTGTCAAAGGTGCTTTACTACTCAAGTCTTCACACAGAACGAAATCCTTTTGGGTTAAACTAATTAAAAGTTCTTTTACATATCAACATATTTAACCTTGATCTCATAAATAAATTTTCACAAAATCTTCTACCCAACAAACAATTTCTCACGTGTTATTACCTTCTTTTACAAGACAGGCAAAACGAAACACACTTTCTTGCTAGTCGAGACACTTATTTATAAATTTTCATAAATAAAGTTACTCACAGATGTTGTATGTGCTAGTTAAATATGAACGAAAACATCTTGTAAACACATTTGCTTATTATAGTACCCCGAACACAGATGACTCATGTACACCATCCTATATGTGGTAGCAACAATTCTCTTCTTTAACTTATGTGGGATTAACAATTGTCATGTTCTTTTTAATTAATCAACTTATTTCAATTTTCATATACTTTACATCTACTTATTCACTCATTTATATCTCACTAAACCACAAACTTAGTGTGTAATTTTATTATTGTATACGAATTATGGACAATGATATCAATAGCAAGGCTTAGATCAAGTGGTTAACACCCTTGCCTATAGAGACAGAGGTTAAATGTTCGATCCTTACTAGTTACTCTTAACAAGGTCGGAGGTCCTTTTCTACCTTTGATAGAACTGGAAGGAGCCTCTCTACCTTAGGTAGGGGTAAGGTTGTCTACATCTCAACCTCCCCCAATACACCGTAAAAGACGGTATTAAGACCTATAACCCGTGGAAGACGGTATTGAGAATTACTTTACTTTACTTTTATCAATTCAAACATCCTCGTTTATCAAACAGAATAAACATGACACAGTATTTCGTAGTGTTATACCCTACATTCACGACAATGATCGTTACTTCATTTCATTTGTCACCTGTAAACTTTACAAACTCGATAACATTACACACAAGCACATTACCATCCACAGCTCTTACTATATACGTCCCACTGTTATGTGTAGCTTAGTTGGATTGGGGCGGTTATAATGACTTGAGGTGATAGTTAAGTGACTTAAGTCGTTAAAGAGGTTGAAATATATACGTCCCACTGTTATGTGTAGCTTAGATGGATTGGGGCGGTTATGTCACTCCATGGCTTGAGGTGATAGCTAAGTGACTTAAGTCGAGGTTGGAATATAATGTGCTCATTTTAAGCGTATAAATGGTCATGATATAACGACAATGGGTCACGCATTTGAAAATGGTCATGATGTCATGGAAATGGCTCACCCATATTGGAATATGGAGTTAATTACACATGACAAATATTTTCCTGATGTACCCGGGCATTACTCTCGAAAGAGAACACCTTCATTGCTTGCATATTACTCACTTGCTGACATAAGGGAAGATTCCCACGATAGTGTTATTCCAATATATTCATATAGAGATTCTGAAACTGAATTTGGCAAGCTTCGGGGTATTCCAGATACCGTATTTACTCTTGTTTCCATTGGTTTTTTAGTTTGTTACTATCTCATGTTGTTATCCTTGAATCTTCACTGGCTCGGTGTGATATTAGTGGCAACAATCATGCGGGGATTATGTTTTGTTGACATATTTCTTTACATTATCTTTTATATGCTCTATCATTAAGATACATACATGACAATATCAGTTTAACGTTTACTTAATAAGTGTGAACAATTGGCATTGATCCAAACATCCAACAGATCATTAACTGCCCTAAATCGAGTTTCGTTTTAGGTGAAATGGTAGGTTAACCGTGCAAGTTTTACCATTTTGTTTTGTAAGTGAAAAGAGTTTTGTAAAAGTTGTATTACTAGTTACAAAATGTAAAACAAATACAAAATAAGTTAAACGCTAAAAAGATTAATTATTTTTTCATTAGCATTATTCAATAAACAATCAGAAATTTTAAAAAGTTTATTCAAAACTTACCAGATCAAAACACTAAAAAGCTAATGCCTTAAACGTAACTTTTTTAATGTGTTCCTTACCAAACATGACCATATAGTGCTAGAGTAACTGATTTTATTTACTTCAAAAATATGACTATAGGTAGTGTTTGATTTATATCAAATTAAATATGTAGTTAAGGAAAATTCTTAGCATACATAATGGTACATACAACCGGATTTGAGTTTGGTGCGGAGCTCGTAGCTTTAAAAAGAAGAACAATGTATGAAGAGAACATAAAAGTTATTTGATTACATGTGTTTCTTGAGCAACTTGTTTCAATCTTGTATAAAGTTTTGTCCCACATAGGTTGAAAACAAGAAACTTTGCTTGTTTATATATTGTGATGCAAACAGTGCATGTAAGTTGATAGTAATATGATGTAATACATGGTTACAACTATACGACTCGACAAGTGGAACATGATTAATTCATATTTACGTGAACATTTTTTCACCAAATGAGCCGTATAACATACGACTCAACATGGGTCTTTGATTAATTTATATTTTCATTATTTGTTGTCTTTGGTTGGTTACAACTATACGACTCGACAAGTGGAACATGATTAATTCATATTTACGTGAACATTTTTTCACCAAATGAGTCGTATAACATACGACTCAACATGGGTCTTTGATTAATTTATATTTTCATTATTTGTTGTCTTTGGTTGGTTGATTTATATTTCCGTTAAACTTTCTGTTTCACCAACTGGTGAGGTAGGTACATGCAAGTAGAGCAATTAATATTGTTAGTGACGCCAAATAGTGAGGTAGGTACATGTAGGTAAAGCGGCTCGTCTTTGTTAATAACTTTTTTCGTGACGGCAAATGGTGAGGTACATGCACTGTAAAGCGAAGATTATTAACTTACATATTAACCTACGTTACTTTAAGGATAGTTTTATGCGATTTACCTATTATATATTTACCGGTCGGTCGCTAGAGTGTCAATTTACCTCTTCATAATTCGTAGATTTAAAGCATACATTTCCCTTAACAGTTCAAACCTCATCAAATACATATTTTGGGTGTCCAAGAAAAATTTAAAACACAATCACAAAGATACCTTAATTAAGTCATGTACATCTTAGTCAATAACTCGATCTTCTCATTTACATACACTAAACTACTAACGCATGAACATTCTTGAAAATTGAAACTATTTGTTGAATGACAATCATAGTCAAACAAGTCTCATCTTTGAAACTCAGCCTGACTAAACCAAAAATAGATAATTTTCATAAAACCATTTACAAGCTTTACAAGAAGTTACAATTCAAACCTCACCAGATACATATCGCGAGGTGTCAAAAGAATGGAAAAAACAGTCAGGAGGATACCTAGATTAAGGCGTGTACATTCTTAGTCAATGACTCGGCCTTCTCATTTACATACACACAGCAAATTTTGTAAAAATTCAATAAACAACAAGGCTAGTCCAATAGGCCCAACTTAAAGCACTATCAATTCACATTTCACAGTCTAATAAGCCTAACAAAATACCCCAATAGAGGAAATCAATGAAATCATTCAAAAGTCATAACTTTACTGCCAAAACGCAATTCAGCCCCAAATGAATTAATTAAAAAGAAAAAGAAAAAAAAAAACAATTTAGAGTTTTAGATTAAAAAAGAATAGAACTAAAAATGAGTCATAAATAAGGGTTCGTGGACAACGATTAATGGGAAAGTTATTTCACGAAAGTTTGATGGGCAAAACCTTATGAAGCGATTCGTATGGTTTATGATGCATTGGCATATGACTATATGAGCTTGAGGTCTGGTTTGCATGCACGTTTGATTGTTGCAGCAAAGACTCCTAAAGAATCTTTAACACAATGGAGGATATGAACTTTTGAAGATTCCATATAAGATATTTAGATATAAACATCGGTTTACGATTTATTACTAAGGCACTACAAGACCAAACCACCAACTGATCATAAGCTTACAACCACGACCCTGCCACACTACAAGACCAAACTACCAACTAATCCAAAGCTCACAACAACGACCTATCACTTATTCTAGGTCCGAGAACCCTTGAAACGAAAATAAAAACAAACAAAAGTTAGAATTCCGATCGACCGGCCTCCAAACCTTACCAAGCGCAATATCAGTAAGCCTCATGTCTCATCAACGTTTCAATAGATATTAACAAACTCAACAAGATTGTGTATATCTAAGGTATAAACACCTTATCAATTTATCATATATTTAATACGGAGTATAAAAATGTTACGAGTTCATATAACATTGTTCACACATTTTGTATGGGCTCGTTAAATATAGGCGAAAGCATATCTTGTAATTTGTAAACATATTTGCAAATTGTATAATATAAAAAAGTTAGACATTCGTATAATGTTACCCACCAGATGATAGAGACATACTTTAGATATCACTCAGATTGTGTACATCCCAAAGACCAGGTGTGAAACATTATACTAAACCGAACACAAATGACTTATGTACACCATTCTATATTATGTAGCCTCAATTCACTTCTTTGACCTATTTGGGATTAACAATTGCATGTCATGTTCTTTCTAATTAATCAACTTATTTCGATTTTCATATACTTTACAATTTACATCAATTTATTCACTCATTTTATTTATATCTCACCAAACCCCAAAAATTAGTGTGGTTTTTTATTGTATACAAATTATGGACAAAGATATCAAACATCCTCATATATCAAACTGATCGAATTACACGGTATTCAGATGTGTTATACCCTACATTCATGACAATGACCGTTACTCCATTTCATTAGTCTCCCGTAAACTTTACGAACTAGATAGCATTACACGCAAGCACATTACCATCGATAGCTCTTACTATATACGAGTACGTCCCACTGTCATGTAGCTTAGTTGGATTCGGGCAGTACGTTATGTCACTCCATGTCAAATAGGTTGGTGACCACAATATCCTCACTAGCTCAACCGGATTGGTGACGGTCCCCCCGCCAACCTTTCAATTGTTATGGCTTGTCAGCCAACCACAACTTTCATTTTATTTTTTTGTGTGTGTGTGTGTTTTTTATTAGTTTTTGTGGAGTATGTTTTTTGTTGTAATTGCGGTCGCCTTATTAGAAAATTGTGGTTGGGTGTAGTCTTGGAGAGAGAAAACTGATGTGACGCTGATGTGCCAAGGGGTGACCACAATATTTATAGTTGCCATTAGCATTGGCCTAACGACAATGGGTCACGCGTTTGAAAACGGTCATGATGTCATGGAAATGGCTCACCCATATTGGAATATGGAGTTAATTACACATGACAAATATTTTCATGATGTCGTACCTGGGCATTTCTCTCAAAAGAAAACACCTTCACTGCTTGCATAATATTCACTTGCTGACAGAAGGAAAGATTTCCCCGATATTGTTATTCCAATATATTCATATATAGATTCTGAAACTGATTCCGACTAGCTTCGGGGTGTTTTGTATACTGCATTTACTCTTGTTTCTATGGTTTTTTAGTTTGTTACTATCTCATGAATTTATCCTTGAATCTTCACTGGCTCAGAGTGTTTGAAATTTATTTTGATATCATGGCGACAATCATGCGGGGATTATGTTTTGTTGACATATTTCTTTTCACTGTGTGTTATGTAAATGGTTGATATCATTTACCATATCTTTTATGCTCTATCACTAAGATACATACATGATGCCAATATCAGTTTATCTTTTACTTAATAAGTGTGCACAATTGGCATTGATCCAAACATCTAACTGCCTCGAATCGAGTCTCGTTTTGGGTGAAATGGTAGGTTGAATACTGTAAGTTGTATCATTTTGTATTGTAAGGGAAAGAGTTTTGTAAAAGTTGTATCACTAATTATAAAATGTATAACAAGTATAGAATCTCAAAGGTTGAACGTTAAAAGTTTAATTACGTACTCATTAGTGTTTAACACTGTATTTTAATGAGTTCCTTACCAAGCATAACTGTTAGAAGTACAGGGACTAAATGTGTCAAGTTGTAGACTTCTATTACTCAGAAGATCTAGTTTCACATATGTTTGAGTATTGCTGCTAAGTTGGAGGGCTATTATGAAACTTTAGTCTATTAATACTCTTATTCAGAGTTAGGGTTTCATAACTTGTCTTCTTCATCTGTTTTCATTCTCTCTCGTTTACACACACAGTCTTGGTATTCTCATGTTATTGATATCACTTTGATATCAGGTTGTTTAGTATTGTTCTAAAGATCAATCACATTATTTGATCTTTGTAGTTTGAGTGATTTGAGTGATATTGTAGTGAGGTTGATTGGTGTCTACCTAGTAGAGATCAATCTTGTCTTTGTATTCTTTGGTAATCATCCGTTTGGAGACTTATCTTCTTGAATTGATATAATAAAAAGATACACCAAGGGGTGGTTGGTTGGGTGTAAAGAAGTTTGTTGTGTGTTTGGTTACCGTTTTTACATGGTATCAGAGCCCACGGTTCTGATCTGGTGGTTTTGAGATTCTAGGGTTTCTAGGGTTTCGAAGGATATTTGGGGTTTTTTGCAATTGACGGTGGTTTTGGTTAATTGAGGTTGTTTTCTTAACGACCGTTGTTGATTTAGTCTAATCAGGCTAGATCTGGTGATTCTTGTGGGATTCTTGATTGGGGTTTCTTGAAACCCTAATTTCAGTTTTTGGGGATTTTGTTCCCTGGTGTTCTTGGGCCCATTCTTGGTTACAATTACGCTAGACTAAGTGAATCTAGTATGGTTGTTCTTGGTTCTTGCATTCGTAACAGCACTGTAAGTATCTCTCTTCTTTAAGACAGCACTAACTCAATTAAGAAGGTACAAACGGGACAGTTAACATCTTGATCTGCCAACCTGATTGGTACGAATACCTGCTCTGGCTGTCCCCAGTCTTCTGGCTGGTTTTTTGTTGATCTTGGGTACATGTTATATTTGTTTTTTAGCTTCTTGTTGAGTCTAAGTCGAAGGAGGATAGGTTTTGGGAAGTCTTGGAAGTTGATTGTGTTGTTTAGGTCTGGTAGTTTGTTGATCTTGTTGTTATTGTTTCTTGTCTTCTTATCTGTTAGTTCTTGTTATTTGTTGTTTTGTTGGTTATTATGGCTATTGGTGATGATCCTAGTGGTAGTAATACTCAAGTGTTAATTAGTAATCTTGATGCTGGTAATCCTCTTCATATACAAACTAATAACAATAGTGGTACTACTCTTATTCCATTTAAACTTCTTGGAACTGAAAATTATAGAATCTGGTTTGGTGCTATGAAATTGGCTTTGCAAGCTAGAAATAAGTATAGCTTTGTTGATGGTACTTGTCTTAAGGAATCATTTGCTACTAGTGAAGTCTTATCTGCTCAATGGGATAGGTGCAATGCTATTGTCTTGACTTGGATTATGAATTCTGTTTCTCATGATGTTTATATGGGATTGGTTTATTCGGAAAATGTTGCTTCTGTTTGGGAAGAATTAAAAGAAACATATGATAAAGTTGATGGTTATGTGATATATAATTTGTTACAAAAGATTAATTATGTTAAACAAGGTGGTAGTTCTATTGCTTATTATTATCGTAGGCTTAATTCCTTATGGAGAGAATTTGACTCTCTAACTAAACTGCCTAAATGTACTTGTGAGCATAAGTGTACTTGTGATGCTAGTACTGAGTTAGTTTTACATCAGCAGTTGATGAAACTGATGCAATTTCTTATGGGTCTTGATGACTGTTATCAACCTGTGAGAACTGCTTTATTAACTAGAGATCCTCTTCCTGAGGTCAAGGATGCTTATGCTGTTGTATCTAGGGAGGAGTCCCATAGAGGGATTCTTGAGACCTCTAGTGTTTCTGAGTCAAAACTTAATGCTTCTTCTTTTGCTGCTAAATCTTTTAATAACAATAGAAGAGTGTTTAACAATAATAATAACACTAGAGGTACCAATTCTAATCCTAATGCTGCTAATAGAGGTCCTAATCATAATCTGAATTGTAAAAACTGTGGTAAAATTAAACACACTATTGACAGATGCTATGAGTTAATTGGATTTCCTCCTGGTTTTGTTAAAAACAATAACCCTGCTAATAAGCAAAATGTTTTTAAACAAAACTATACTGCCAATACTAATGTTAAACAAAATGAGAATAAGAGTTCTTCTTCATCTGCTAGCAATCCTTTTGGTTTTACCTCTGAACAGATGAAAAAGTTGTTGTCCTTGATTAGTGAAACTCCTTCTGGAAGCATACATGCTAATATGGCAGGTAGAGCTTCTTTCTTTAATGGAAATGTCTAGTTCAATGTTAATTTCTCTAGATATTTTTATGCTAAATCTAGTCTGGCTGTTAGCACTGTCTCTTTGGGATGGATTATTGACTCAGGTGCCAATTAGCACCTGACTGTTTCCACCATTGGTATGACCAATGTTGTGGATATCACTAGTCTTAAAATTACTGTTGGCCATCCCAATGGGACTCTTGCCACTATTAGTCATGTTGGAAATTTGAAGTTGACCAACAATGTTACTCTTTATGATGTTTTGGTTGTTCATGGGTATTGTGTGAGCCTTTTATCTGTAAATAAGCTTATCAGAGATAGCAAATTGTTTGTTGGTTTTGATGAGGATAAATTTTACATTCAGGATTTGAAAAGGGAGAATGTTCTGGGGACTGGTAGTCAGTCTGATGGTCTTTAGTTTTTTGACATGCAGCCTAATTTGTCTTTAGGTCAGTGCAATATGGTTATATCTTATAATGTGTCTAAGCTTACTTGGCATAATAGGTTGGGTCAGCCTGCTGATCCTGTCCTATCTGTTCTTCAAAAAGATCTTGGTATTTCCAAGAATTCTACTATCTCTGTTTGTGAAATCTGTCATAGGGCCAAACAAACAAGGGAACCATTTCCCTTGTCTGATCATAAGTCACAGAACATTGGTGACCTTGTTCATCTTGACTTATGGGGTCCTTACAGAGTTACAAGCAGAGAAGGATACAAATATTTTCTGACCATTGTTGATGACTATTCTAGAGCTGTATGGGTGTACTTAGTTAAAACTAAGGATGAAGTGTTTGGTGTTTTATGTACTTTCATTCACTTGATTTTAAATCAGTTTGATCTGAAAATTAAAGTTGTAAGGTCTGATAATGGAACTGAATTTGTTAATAAGAAAATGAATGATATGTTTTCTGATCTTGGTATTATTCACCAAACCTCATGTGCTCATACACCTCAGCAAAATGGGATTGCTGAAAGGAAACATATACACTTGCTCAATGTTGCAAGGAGTCTTATGTTTCAAGGGGGATTCCTTTAAAGTTTTGGTCTAATTGTGTTCTAACTGTTGTATATCTTATAAACAGGCTGCCATCATCTGTCTTACATGGTAAATGTCCCTATGAGTTGTTATATAAAAAGAAACCAAATCTTTCCCACTTGAGGTTTTTTGGTTGTCTTTGTTTTTCTACTATTTTAAACAATCATGATAAAATGTCTTATAGGTCTGAAAAATGTGTTCTTTTGGGTTTTTCTTCTACTAAAAAGGCATACAAACTTTTAAGTTTGGATACCAGAAATGTGTTTTTTGCAAGAGATGTAAAGTTTTATGAAAATAATTTTCCACTTAAAATGAAAACCTGTGATTTCACTGATGCAGAGAATGCAAGTGAAGTAGATCACTTGAAGTTTTTTGATAGTCTTAAATCTCAAAGTCCCAATGATGAAGGGGAAGATACATCAGTTGTGGAAGGTAGTTTGCCATCTTCATTTGATGCAGTAGACACAGATACTACTCATATGCATCATGAAGGTGAGCATTCTGCAACCCAAGTTGATGACCAATATTGGTCTGAGGGCAGTCCCATTCCTGAACATAACTCTAAAAACATAACGACTCAGTCTATCTTTGAAAATGATGATGTGCAAACACCTGTTGTAAGAAGATCTAGTAAAGAGACTAAAACTCCTATTAGGTTCAATGATTATGTGATGAGTTCTTGATGTGCCCGGTTGGTGCAAGTTTTAAATTTATAAAAGGTGAATTACCAATATTACCAATAACACATACGAGCAAGTATACTCGTCCGTGATAGCAAGATTATGAAGGTAAGTCGGGATCGTTCGCAGGGATTTGGGTGAATCTAAGCACAAGTTTGAATTAACGGAGTCTATCAAAAACATATAACAAAGCAAATAGATATAATGCAATTCAGATGATTAAAAACTACACTTGCTTAAACTAGTATCATATCATAAATTAATGTGATTGTGTTAACTACTTAACATGTTGGTTGTGATAATTAGTTGAAACTAATCTATTGTTCTTACAAGTTAAACCTTCGTCAAGATTTTAGTTCATAAAAACAAGCTTTAAGTTTAACCAATCAATTCAAGATCAATTCAAGTTTCATAAGTCTACATCAATAAACTTAAACACAAAAACATCCACTTGTTCATCAGATTGCTTAAGAAATGGTCAATACAAAAGGTAACCGATCATAGACAAAAGGCTACAATTGATTCTCAACAACTAATCTTACGACCATTTAGATGTTTACAACCAATCCAATTTGATAATCAAAAAGCGTTTCTATTACAACCACACCTTAGTTCCTTTGTATAATCAAGAATAATGGGTAAAAACAATCATCCATAGACAAAATGATTATGACTAGTTGAAGAACACGAAGTTCTTTCGACCCCAACGATTACTATCAATTAGCCAAGCTTGATTAACAAATGTCACTATGAAACTTTAGCACAATTGGATCTTAGAATTAACTTGAAATTGAATTAAAACATGTTAACACAATCACTAACTAATCATATGATAATCAACATCATTTAAGCAAGTGTATAAAGAAACTAGCCACTCATAGCAAACATGAACATAAACTCATAACTTTGATCATTAGAAAACATGATTAAAAGTCTTACAATGCTTGTAATAAGATTACAAATGATGAAGTAATGATTCCCAAAGGATCGTGGTGGACTTCTTGGTGTTTTGGCCTCCAAAGGTGGAACTTCTGGAACTCCAAACTTCTCTGGATTTCTAAGGACGAATTTTAAGAGTTTAAGGTTTGGTTTGATGAGTAGAGAGATTTGTAATTGAGGTGTGTTTCATAAGCTCACAATTAGCCTCTATTTATACTATTACCAAGGCCTAGGGTGTTAAATGCTTAACTTGGCCTCCAAGGAGTAAGGAAGGGACTAGAATACACCAAGAGAAGGACCTAGAATTGTTTGGATGCAAAGGGGAAGCTTAGTGATGAAGATTTGACAACTGCAGCTTCTCCAACTGGATCGGTCATCTGACCAACCGATCCGGCTGGTCTTCAATAATAACACACCGACCGATCCGGTTGCGGGTTACGACCGATCGGTCGGTCATAGCAAAAACACTAATTCTGACCAAATTCCAACCGATCCGGCTGAAGGTGTAACCGGATCCGGTTGGATCTTCTGAGATACAAAACTTGATCTTTCTCTACACTATGTCTTGTAGAACTTGGTTCTTCAATCACTAACGTCTTCAAAGGTCCTAGAAATACTGATTTAGACTTTACTGAAGCGGGAATCTTCGATTAGCTGCATATTTCCACATTTTCCTCCATTTCCCTGCACTTGGTTATAACCACTAGACAAACATCTCTAGATACGATTAAGTACTAGAATCACGCAAATATAACCAAATAACAGATATAAAAGTACACATAATGCTACTAAAAACATGCACAATCTGAGTGTTATCAAATTCCCCCACACATAAACTTTGCTTGCCCTCAAGCAAATCTAGGAAAAACATCCACTGGTACAAGATCGTGATTATGAAAAATGTGATGCAAATCAACCAAGTATAAATACGAGAGAGGATTCATCAATTATGCTTTATAAAGGTGAAACATCAAGATGTTTGACAATATCCAATGATTTTCTTGCATGATTAACATTTCAAAACACCTCACGAAAAATAATGGAATATAATTCACTCAATCACTCATTTTTAGTGGAGTAACAAGATAAATCACACTCATTGCTCAGTCGTGATTAGATTATTACCATAAGCTTGTACAAGAAACAAAACTCCACCGACGTGGCGTAAGCACCAAGTAAAAACATCTAAAGAGGGCTTTTATTCGGGTTATAATGATAGGCTTCGGGTTAAGGGTATGGATAAGGCATGGGAATGTAAATGAAATTGGTGTTAAAATAAAAATGAAATCAAGTCTAATACCCAAGTTGCTAGCTATCAAACATTTCACGAACCAAATAAATGATTATAGCTTTGCTTTCTTCTTTTCCACTTTCCACAGCTTTTCGCTTTGCCATGACAATTGTTCTTCGATCATAGCACATTGGCTATTATTTCCATACTTTCAACACTAATTTTTTTTTTTTTTTTTTTTTTTTTTTTTTTAAACTCATAACATAATGCATGGCTCAATCAATCACAAAGGATGTGGTACTCATAATCATTTGAACAATCTTCACTTTCCATGAGACTAGCAACCAACCGTTAGACATTGATATGGGATAGGCTAAGGTTTAAAATGTAAAATCTTTTTGTATTTTCTGGGTGAAGCAAAAATGAAAGGAATGGCTCAGAAGGTGTAACTAGGGGTATCTAGTGCTAAAAATGAGCACTACAAATGGGTCCATGTGGGTGGTTAACTAACCAATGAGGCTAGCTAATATATCATTAGATGTAAAATGGAAGGTCATTTGGGTTAAATCCTAAGGTGCCTCTTTATCACACGAATTCACTTATATCGCACGGATGCAATCTCACTGCGGTCTGGTAATGATTTACAAGCACAAGTTCTAGAATAAATAAAATCACCGGCACACTCATAACAAAAGCTCTAAGCATAAAAGATGTATGCTAATAAGAAATAGGCTCAAATCCTCACAATTTAGTGGAAAGGGTATAATATGTGTTAGCAAATGTTATCGATCCCAGAATGGATTGCAATAGTAATCGGAACACATCTCGAAATTTCAAATATTACCAATTTTACCAGTTATTCTAATAGATAATTCTAAAAGTGTGAAAACAACTAGATCACAAGGGCAAACAAAATTTTAAATTTAAGCATGAAAACTCTAATTTTCCTATTCACCCCCCACACTTAAGTTAGACATTGTCCTCAATGAAAACGAACTTCAAAGTATAGAAATAGGAAAATAGAGATGAAACCAGATATGTCAACGAGTTTATCGACTTAAAATTTCTTCTTCATTCTGGCGTCCCACTGGAGAAATCATTACCGCACACAATCTTATAAACAAACAAAGGTTTTATTAAAGGATGGCACCCCCACACTTAAGTTCAACCAAAGGTTTAAAACTTTGGGAGTGACCACGAAAATCAAATCAAAACACGGGTTGCCTCCCGAGAAGCGCTTGTTTTATTATCGAGTCATCGGCTGACTTGAGTCTTCCCGAATTTTATTTAGTGCAAGGGCAGCCTTGAACATTTTGTAAAGTTCGGGATGTACATGAATTCTTCACCAAGAGCTTCAATATCGTCCCAGACGAACTCGTGATTGGTTTCCATGGAGCAGTTTGTGGGATTCTTCCAGAAATGGTGCTACAAAGGTGATAGTTTCAATTCATTCTCATGGTGTCTCGAGACAACGTCATAATCGAAACTTCATTCATTTGCTCCTTGTCGTAGTATAACTTGATTCGGTGCCCATTAACAATGAAACTTCCACCTTGTTTGTCATAGAGTTCGACATATCCGGATGGATATCCATGTTTAACAACATATGGTCCAAACCATTTTGGTTGTAACTTAGAGCTTTGAATTTGAATTTCATGTTAAAAGCGAACTTTATCTCCGGCTTTGAATTCTTTTCAATTCGTAGCTTTTATCATGATAAGCTTTTGTTACGGCTTTATACGCTTTGGAGTTTTCATAAGCTTGGAGTCTTAATTCATCGAGTTCGTGTAATTGCGAAATCTTTTCTCTCCGCTATTTTGAGATCGGTGTTACAATGTCGGCGCCCAATAAGCACGATGTTCAACTTGAACGGCAAATGACAAGTCTTCCCATACAAGAGTCTCGTAAGGAGTTGTACCAATTGGTGTTTTATAAGCCGTCTGAAATGCCCACGAGCATCGTCAAGTTTTCTTGCCCATAATGATGATTGTCTTTTCTTGTTTTTCGGTATTCTTTTGAGAGCTCTGTTGGTATTTTCTACTTGACCACTAGTTTGTGGATGATAAGCGATCGCAAATCGATGGTGAACTCCATATCTTTTCATGGTTTTTCCATTTGTTGATTGCGAAATGAGTTCCTCGATCGCTTATGAGTGCTTTGGGAATTCCGTGTGAACGAAAAGCTTTTGAGAAAATTAACAACGACACGAGCATCGTTTGTCGGTAAAGCTTGACTTCGCCCATTTGGACACGTAATCTATAGCAACGAGAATGTATTCGAATTTGTGGGATTTAGGAAAGGTCCCATGAAATCTATTCCCCAAATATCGAATATTTCACACACTTGAATGCTTGTTAGTGGCATTTCATCCCTTGAGAGAGATTGGTGGATCTTTGACAAGCGTCACGATTTTGAACAAGTGTATGTGCTTCTTTGAATATTGTTGGCCAATAGAATCCAACATCAAAAACTTTCTTAGGCTGTGGTGGAAGGACCATAATGTCCCCAGTTGGGCCATGGTGACATTCGTCAAGAATTTTACGAGTTTGGAACCAAAACACATCTTCGGATCATCCCATCGGACACATTTTGAAAAGATATGGCTCTTCCCAAAAGTAGTATTTGAGTTCGAAAAGAATTTGCTTCTTTGAGCATGAGTTAGTCCTTTTCGAGAATTCCTCCGTGAGGTAGTTTGCAAAGTTAGCAAACCAAGGATCGTCATTTCCGTCGATGGTCATGAGAGTTTCATCGGAAAATAATCATCGATTTCTTCTTCTTTCAACTCTTCAAGATTAGGATTTTCGAGGCGGGATAAGTGATCGTGACAAGATTCTCTCTCCTTTCTTATCTTTGATTTCGATGTCAAATTCTTGGGTAGCAAAATCCATCGAATAAGGCGTGGTTTAGCGTCTTGCTTGGTGAAACAGATACTTGAGTCTTTGAATGATCGGTAAAACGATCGCTTTTGAGAGCACAAGATATGATCCGAATTTGTCAAAGGCAAAAGCAATGACCGATAATTCTTTTTCGATGACGGTATAATTTTGATGGGCACTATTCGATGTCTTGCTTGCAAAATATATAGGCCGAAAGTGTTTTCCTTCGCGTTGTCCTAAGACGACTCCAACAAAGAAAATCGCTTGCGTCGCACATAAGTTCGAAGGGTAGTGACCAATTAGGTGAAACCATGATCGAGCACTAGTAAGTTGAGATTTCGAGATTCAAAGCTTTTATGCAATCGACATCGAAGTCAAAGATAGATTCTTTCTCAAGAAGTTTTGTCATCGGACGAGATATTTTGGAAAAATCTTTGATGAATCGGTAAAACCAAGATGTCCTAAAAACTCCTAACGGCTTTGGCGTTGGTTGGTGGTGGAAGTTTTGAGATGACATCGACCTTTGCTTTGTCGACTTCCATTCCGGCACTAGAGATTTTGTGGCAAGCACAATTCCTTGGTTACCATAAAGTGGCATTTCTCCCGATTGAGAATAAGATGTGCGACTTCGCATCTTTCGAGCATTTTATCGAGATTAGAAAGGCAAGCTTGAATGAATCTCAAAGATCGAAAAATCATCCATGAAAACTTCCATGGAGGTTTCTAGCATGTCTTGGAATATGGCGATCATACACCTCGAAAAGTCGCGGTGCATTGCAAAGACCAAAAGGCATACGCCGATATGCGTAGGTTCCAAAAGGACAAGTAAAGGTGGTCTTTTCTTGATCGTTAGGATCGATGGGAATTTGGAAATATCCTGAAAATCCGTCGAGGAAACAAAAGAATTTATTTCTGCTAGTCTTTCAAGCATTTGATCCATGAGCGGGAGCGGAAAGTGATCCTTTCGGTGGCTTTGTTTAACTTACGATAGTCAATACAAACACGCCAACCGGTGATGCTCTAGTTGGAACTAGCTCATTTCGCTCATTAGTTACAACCGTCATTCCTCCTTTCTTGGGAACACGGTGAGCAGGGCTTACCCAAGGCTATCCTCAATTGGATAAATGATTCCGGCATCGAGAAGTTTAATGATTTCCTTTTAACAACTTCTTTCATGTTGGGATTGAGTCTACGTTGACGTTCTACCACAGGTTTAATCCTTCTTCAAAATTGATTTTTGTTTGCAAAATTAGGACTAATTCACGGGATATCGGATGTTTTCCAAGCAAAAGCTTGTTTGTGATTTTGAGTACGGAAACTAAACTTTCTTTCTCATTATCCTCGAGCAATGAAGATATGACTCTTTGGAAGAAGTGAGTTCTCCTCCGGATAAGCATATTCGAGATGATTTGGGAGAGGTTTGAGTTCGAGATCCGTAGGTGGTTCTTCGATAGAGGATTTTATTCGCATCTTGTCATTGAAAGTGATTTCCTCAAAATTTTCTTCCTCTTCCTCCATTTCTTCTTCTTCCGAGTTATCTCCTTCAAATTCTACTTTCATGAAATCATCAAACTCTTTGTCGAATCTGTTTCATTGATTTTTCGAAGTAGTCATGAATGGATCGGATTCGTTCGATGTGCATCTAATTCCTCATCGGTGACTTCATCAATAACATCGACGTTAAAACAAGTGTCATCACCGGAATGTGGGTAGCGCATTGCTTTATCGATAAGAAAAGTGATTCGATCTTCCCAACTCAAGGTTGAGTTCTTTTCCTTTAACTTTGATGATTGCGTCGGTATTTAGGAAAGGTCTTCCTAAAATGAGTGGGACTTTACTATCTTCTTCCATTTCCAAGATTACAAAGTCCACGGAAAAATGAATTTACCGACTTGAACAAGCATATTCTCGTGATTCCCAGGATATTGATAGGAATGATTTGCCAATCGGATGCTCATTTTGTTGGTTTCAGTTGTTGTTGCACAACTTGGAATAGAGTGAATAAGGCATCAAATTGATACTTGCGCCAAGATCGGCTAAAGCATCACATTTAACATTATTCCAGTACATGGAATAAGAAAGCTCCGGGATCTCCGAGCTTTGGTGGAATTTTGTTTTGAACTATAGTGAGCATTCTTCGTTAAGAAAAGTTCTTGATATTTGCTCAAGCTTGCTTTTGTTATTAAGAAGTTCTTTCAAAATTTCCGTAATTGGGCATTCCGCTATAACATCAACGAGAGGAACATTGAGTCTAACCTCTTTGATTATTTCGATAAACTTCTTATAACGCTCTTCCATCTTCTCTTTCTTTAGGCGTTGAGGATAAGGAATTTTGGTGTATACGCCTTGACGGATGGAATGTCTTTCTTTTGGTGGTTTGAGTTGTGTTTGGTTCTTCATTTTCATCGTCACTATCAATGGTGACGGAGTATTAGGATTAGGTGGTGGATCGTCGAGACCACTTCTTGTAACAACATTGCTATGTTCATTTCTTGTTTGGGGTGGACAGTGCGTCTTATCATTTGATGGTTTTGGATTGGATTGAGTGTTACTTGGCAATGAACCGGATGGTCTAGAGGAATGTTGGTCGAAAGTCCGCTAAGCTTGTTTTCAAGATCTTGGATAGATGCTTGATGATTTTTCCGTCCTTGCTCAACTTTGGCTTTGAGATTGAAAATTTGATTTTGATAAAATCATTTGCGGATTTTGACCACCACGAATTCTCTCATGGTTTTTTCGAATTCGGTTTCTTCCGTCTTTTGTCGGAATTTTTGTGTGGTGGATCGTCGGTTCGTGGTTGAGAATCACGGTTGTCATCCCTTGGTCGGCGATCTTGCCAATTTCAATTTCGACCGTAATAATTACTACGATATCCTCATCCACGGTATCCTCCTTGGCGTAATTTGCTTCTCCTTCTTCGGTCCACCCATAGGTTTATCGTCGCACTTCGGACGATGGGTGATTTCCTCCACAATTGTTGCATCCGTCTCGCATTTCTTTCATTTCATCTTTGATATCCTTGTATTGCGAGTCGATTTTTGAGGTTAACGCCCATCTTCTCCATGAGTTTTGAGGTATCGGTGTTTTCGACAAAAGCAACGGTTTTCGGAGAGGTTTGGTTTGGAATCTTTAGACCAATCAAGTTTGAGAAGTACTCGATCTTGAGCAATTGATGTGCATCATTGGGAGTTTTATAGAGAAAATTCCTCCAAATCAAGGATGCCTTGAGAGATTTCATCCAGGTCCATGGTAAAGATTTGGATAATGGTTCCTTTGATAATCCATGTCCATGACAACTCGAAGAAAATCTTTCATTGAAGCCAAGCTTCGACAAGTGATTCGTTTGGGTTTTGGTTGAAAGCACGAATTTCTCCCATTAATCGATCAAACATGGCGGTGGAAAGAATCGGCTCACAAAAGCTTGCCTCATCTCCTCCCAGTATTGATGATTCCGGGTTAATTCATTGTACCATACTTTAGCATCTCCGGCGAGTGATGATGGGAAAAGTTTGAGTTTGATGGCATTGAGTCTAAAGGTAAAGATATTGTTCAAGATTGAAGTCTATCAACTTGAGAGGGGATGTTAGAAGTACAGGGACTAAATGTGTCAAGTTGTAGACTTCTATTACTCAGAAGATCTAGTTTCACATCTGTTTGAGTATTGCTGCTAAGTTGGAGGGCTATTATGAAACTTTAGTCTATAAATACATTCAGAGTTAGGGTTTCATAACTTGTCTTCTTCATCTGTTTTCATTCTCTCTCGTTTACACACACAGTCTTGGTATTCTCTTGTTATTGATATCACTTTGATATCAGGTTGTTTAGTATTGTTCTAAAGATCAATCACATTATTTGATCTTTGTAGTTTGAGTGATTTGAGTGATATTGTAGTGAGGTTGATTGGTGTCTACCTAGTAGAGATCAATCTTGTCTTTGTATTGTTTGGTAAGCATCCGTTTGGAGATTTATCTTCTTGAATTGTTATAATAAAAAGATACACCAAAGGGTGGTTGGCTGGGTGTAAAGAAGTTTGTTGTGTGTTTTGTTACCGTTTTTTCAATAACCTTATAGATTTATAAAGTTTGCGCTACATCCAATTGTATATGTCACACACAGCCGCATTTGAGTTTGATACAGAGCTCATAGATACAAAAAGAAAAACAATGTATAAAGAGAACATTAAGTTATTGTATTACATGTTGTGTTTCTCAAGCAACTTGCATAAAGTTTTTGTCCCACATTGGTTGAAGACGAGAAACTTTGCTTCTTTATATGTTGGGATGCAAATGGTACATATAAGTTGATATTAATATGGTGTAACATAAATTTCTGCATATCATCTGTATAAATTAATGGTTGAAGACGAGAAACTTTGCTTCTTTATATGTTGGGATGCAAATGGTACATATAAGTTGATATTAATATGGTGTAACATAAATTTCTGCATATCATCTGTATAAATTAATATTAACATACGTCAAACTATGTTTGTCTTTGATTAATTCATATTTATGTTAGCTTTTTAATATACGTTCTCATGTCGTCTTTGATTAATTCATATTTCTGTTAATTTTTTGTGACCCAAAATAAATTAATATACCTTTCAGTATGTTGTCTTTAATTAATTCATATTTCTGCATATCATCTGTATAAATTAATATTAACATACGTCAAACTATATGTTTGTCTTTGATTAATTCATATTTATGTTAGCTTTTTAATATACGTTCTCATGTCGTCTTTGATTAATTCATATTTCTGTTAATTTTTTGTGACCCAAAATAAATTAATATACCTTTCAGTATGTTGTCTTTAATTAATTCATATTTCCGTTAACTTTTTTTGAGACGCCAAATAGTGAGGTAGGTACTTGCTGGTAAGCGATTCATATTTGTTGGTAACCTTTTTGTGACGACAAATTGTGAGGCATGTGCGGTATAAAGCGACTCATATTTGTTAGTGACATTTTGTGATGAACGGTGAGGTGTAAGCAATGTAAACTGAATATTATTAACTTAAATCTTAACTCACCTCACTTTGATAATAGTTTTTATATATTTACGGGGAAGGTTGCTAGAGTGTCGATTTACCTCTTAGATTCGAAGTTACATTTCCTTTAACAGTTCTTACAACTATGAACTAACACTCTGAAACATGTTACACTTCTTTTAGCATTCGTCATATGCGTAAATGTTCAAAAATTAGAGACATCTCATTAGTTAACATTTTGTTGTTGTTTCCTTGTCATTCTATCAATATGAACAATTAAAAATATATGGTTGATTTATTTTTTAATTGATTGTAAAGTGTGATTCTACTACTTTATTCATTTGATCTTACTCTGATATGTTTGATGATGTCATTTTTCATATTTACTCTTGTTTCTATGGTTTTCTTAGTCTGTTACTACCTCATGTTGTTATCCTTGAATCTTCACTGGCTCGGTGTGTTTGAAATTTACTTTTGTACCAACATCTAGCTGCCACAAATCGATTCGAATTTTAGGTGATATGTTAGGTTGAATCCTATATGTTGTTTCATTTTGTTTTGTAAGTGAAAGAGTTTGGTACGCTGATTAAAAAATGTAGAACAAATATACAACCTCGAAGGTTAAACGCTAAAAGTAAAATCATATTCTCATAAGTGTTTAACACTAAGAGCCAATGCCTCTAAAGTATTTTTATGAGTTCATTACCAAGCATAACGTTATAGAGCAGGACAATATGTAAAATTAGATTTAACCAATTACAAATATAGTTAAGGAAAGTTCTTAGTATTTTATAAAGGTTGCGCTACATCCAATTGTATATGTCACATATAGCCACATTTAAGTTTGGTATGGAGCTCATAGCTACAAAAAGAAAAACAATGTATGAAAACGCAAAATTATATGGTTACATGTTGTGTCTCGGGAGCAACTTGTTTCAATCTTCTATGAAGATTTATCCCACATAGATTGAAAACAAGAAACTTTGTTTATTTATATGTTAGTGATGCAAATAATGCATATAAGTTGATATTAATATGATGTAATAACATATTCGTATCAAGTCGTATAAATTAACATACCCCTTGGTATGTTGTCGTTGATTAGTTCATATTTCCATTAACTTTTTGTTTCACCAATAGGTGAGGTAGGTACATGCAGGTAAAGCGATTAATATTTGTTAGTCACCTTTTGTGACGTTAAATAGTGAGTTAGGTACATGTAGGTGAGGCGACATGTATTTTTCGTAACTTGTTTGTGACGGCAAATGGTGAGGTACATTATACATGCAATGTACAGCGAAGAGTATTAACTTAAAATCTTAACCTACGTCACACTAAGGATAGTTTAAACCTCATCAGATACATATTTTGAGTGTCCAAAAGAAAAGGGTACAACACAGTCACGAGGATACCTTAATTAAGTCATGTACATCTTATTCAATGACTCGACTTTCTCGTGTACAAACATTTAACTAGGTTTATAATAATTTAATAGAGGAATTTTCTTATGCTTACCCTTATTTTGGTGTTTACCAATGGACAAATCTCCACTATCCATCTAGTTTAAGGATTAACCTAAGATTTAATACTTAAACCTAAGTCCATGTTTTTTTTCTTGACTTTTTGTCTTCCTTTTTTATTCACCTTTTTTTTATTTCATTTTTATTATTTTTTTTTTGTTAATTCCAGTTTTTTTTTATAAATGAACGTTTTTTTTTTTTTTTTTTTTTTTTTTTAATTAGCGTTATTCGCGCTTTTTATTAGTGTTTTTCCGCTTTCATACGTTTCGTATGTTTTCATCCGTTTTCATCCGTTTCGTCCGTTTTCAACGTTTTCCTCCATTTTCTTACGTTTCGCCGCTTCGTTCATTTCATACGTTTTCGTCCGTTTTACGCGTTTCGTTCGTTTTCATCGTTTTTACGTTTCGTGGTTTTCGTCCGTTTTATATGTTTTCGTCCGTTTTCCAACGTTTTCCTCCATTTTCTTACGTTTTCGCTAGTTTTTTACCGTTTTCATACGTTTTCGTCCATTTTCATACGTTTTCGTCCGTTTTTTTATGTTTTCACGTTTTTCGTCATTGTTATACGTTTTCGTCCGTTTTTATACGTTTTTATCCGTTTTCATAGGTTTGTATACGATTTCGTCCGGTTTTTATATTTTCTTTCATTTTAGACGTTTTCGCCCGTTTTCTTACGTTTTCGTTCGTTTTCATACGTCTTCGTCTGTTTTTTTAGGTTTTCATGTATTTTCGTTCGTTTTTAGACGTTTTTGTCTCTATTTTTATGTTTTCATGTATTTTCGTCCGTTTTGACGTTTCGTCCGTTTTACGTTTTCTTCCATTTTAGACGTTTTCGTCTGCTTTCGAACGATGCTCGTCCGTTTTATCGTTTTCGTCCGTTTCATCGTTTTCATCCATTTTATAAGTTTTGTCCATTTTCGATGTTTTTGTCCGTTTTATGAGCGTTTTGTCCGTTTTCATACATTCTTATCGTTTTCATTCATTATTATATGTTTTGTCCGTTTTGAGATGTTTTCATTTTGATATTTGTAAGTGACACTTATTTATCTCTTGTGATATAACACCGTAAGAAAGATGAAGAGTATTACATTCTTTATCATGTATGTGTTATCGTTGGGATAATCAACTAAGAATGTGATGATTCGATGATTGGGGTTATTTGTTTTTGAAAATACTTAGGAAGATTTTTGTGTTTTATGATATTATAAAATATTAGAAAAGTTTTCAATGAAAACAAGAGATGTTATGATACTTTTGTTAGACTTGTGGTGGATTTTCTATTTAATATATACATTGTGCATGTTTGATAGGTTTTATCGCGGATTTGAAAATATCTATAGTTGAATCGACAAACTAAAGAAGCTATGGTTGAAGGCACACATCTTTATAAACAAACCGAGGAAGCTCAAACACCGTGATATGACACATGATATCACGGTGATATCACCTCACTTGTAATATCACATGTGATATCATGTGTGATAACACATGTGATATCACCGGTGGTAGTATGTGTGATATCATAGTTTATATCACTTGTGATATCATGTGATATCAAAGCGGTGATATCACCGTGATATCATGTGTGATATCACGGTGTTTGAGCTGCTAGTTTGTTGTGCTTTCTTCAACCATAGCTTCTTTGGTTTGTTGATTCAACGATATATATTTTAAATCCTCTATAAAACCCATCGAAACATGCACAATGTATCTATTAAAAAGAAAATGTCACCACAAGTCTAACCAAAGTATCATAACATATCTTGTTTTCGATTAAACACCTTTTAATATTTTATATTATCATAAAATACAAAATCTTCCTAAATATTTTCAAAACACAAATAAAAAATGAATGAATCATCACATTGATATAATAAGTGATGTATATTATTATTTCTTTCATATATACTTGGTAAAATACTAAATTCTTATCACATTTGGTAAGAATGTAATATTTCACATTCTTAGTTGAGTATCAAAATTGATAACACGTACATGATGAAGAATGTAATACTCTTCATCTTTCTTACAGTGTTATATCACAAGAGATAATAAGTGCCACTTAAAAATATCAAAATGAAGCAAACTATGAAAATAGAGATTTGAAATATTCTCAAATTCAAACAAGTGTTGCACTAAATTAGCATTTTTTTTGAACAAAATAAGAATTCACCTAAAAAGACTTTAACCATTTTATTTCTACTAAGAGTATAATATCACAAGTGATAGATAACACTGGTTGCATTAAAAAAATATACGCTTGTCAATTGCGATGAAAGGTACAAAAACTATCATGTAATCGAAAATTATAAAATATTAGAAAAACATAGGTGATAATATATAAAAATATACAGAGCAATGAAATATCTCGGGTGATATTAAAGGTTAAAAAACATGCTTGTTTGTTTATGAAATATTACAAGTGATATTAGACATTAACTTTTTATAAAATATCACAATTGATATTAGACATGTAATATAATAGAGTTTAATAATAAGCATGAAAACATATGAAAATAGACGAAACGTATAAAAACTACAAAAACGGACGAAACGATAAAACGGACGAAACGTCTCGAAACGGAAACAACGTATAAAATTAATGAAAGCGATAAAACGTCTTAAAGCGGACGAAAATGTATAAAACGGACAAAACGTGTGAAACGGACGAAAACGTCTGAAAACATACGAAAGCGTCTAAAATGGACGAAACGATATAAACCTATGAAAACGTATAAGTGGACGAAAACGTCGAAAACGAAGAAAACGTAGAAACGGATGAAAGTACATGAAAACGTAAAAACAAACGAAAACGTATGAAATGGACGAAAACGATGAAACGGACGAAAACGTATGAAACAAACGAAACATAAGAAAACGGACGAAAACGTATGAAACGGACCAAAGCGTAAGAAAGCGGGCGGCGTCTAAAACGCGAAACGTATGAAACGGACTAAACGTATATAAACCTATGAAAGCGTATAAAAGCGGGCGGCGTGCGAAAACGGACGAAACGTATAAAACGGACGAAAATACATGAAAACGTATGAAAGCGCATTTAAACGGACGAAAACGTATGAAAGCGAACGAAAATATAAGAAAATAGACGAAAACATATGAAGATGGACGAAACGTAAGAAGATGGACGGCGTAAGAAAATGAACGAAGCAGATGAAAGCGGACGAAAACGTATGAAAGCAGAGGAAACGCGTGAAAGCGAAAAAACACGAAAAATAAACGTGAATAACGCAAATTTAAAAAAAAAAAAAAAAAAAAAAAAAAAACGTTAATTTATAAAAAACCGAAATTAATAAAAAGACAAAAAAAAGAAAAAATGTTAATAAAAAGAAAGACAAAAGAAAATAAAAAAACATGAACTTAGGTTTAAGTATTAAATCTTAGGTTAATCTTCACCATTAGATTATACTATATGGATGGTGGGATTTATCCTCGATAAACATGAATTTTAAGAAGAAAATAAAATCGCCTAATTTAATAAACAACAAGGTTGGTCCAATAGTCTATTTAGCCCAAACAAATTATCCGAATTTCAATGAAATAATTCCAAAGTCAAAACTTTACCGCAAAACACATCTAACAAATTCAACCCCGAATTTTTATTTATTATTTTTTTATATGAAAACAATTTTGTCAAAAAAGATTACTAAAATGGATTTAGATCAGAAAAAATAAGGGTTTGTGGACAACGATTGATTCCATCAACTTTTATATAACGAACATCCACTAATAATGATACGTAAGCCTTTAAAAACATTAGCTTTTTTTTTTTTTTTTTTTTTTTTTTTATATATATATATAAATTTTGAGTAATTGTGTGATGTTTGGATATTGTGATTGTAGGAAAAAGTGGAGAATGAAATTAAGAAATGGCTGAATATATCGTTGTCGGATTTTCTTGACAGGATGTTGCATTAAAACTTCTCATCCTTCGAAATTATAGTTAAGGTTGTTTTCTACTAGGCCTTTTAAAGTTTTTTTATTTATGGAATATAAGTCTCGTATGGGCAAACGTTGTTATGCTGTCGAATGTGGTTTGCTTTTTTCACTTATGCTTATGGGTATGTTTGGCAAGAAGCGGTGTGAAGCTTTTTGGAGCGATGAGCGGTGAGCAATGAGCATTTTGATTTTTACTAGTCGTTTGGCAAAGGAGCGGTGAGCTTTCCTATTTTTTAACGAATGCTTAATTTTTCAATGCTTCTTTAAGAAGCTGTGAGCGGTGAGCAATGAGTCGCCTACCATCGCTCACTACTACTACACACACTACTTTTGCCAAACATGTCTGTAATGTATTGATATAGGCACCGAATGTAAGAGATAGGATTTTATTGAGAAAGAATCACAAAGGGGGTATCAAGCGTATATAACCTGGCATTGACCTTATTTTTTGAGTTAATCGTGTCAGCCCTAACAACCCTCGTTAAGATTACTAACCTGTTTAATCTTATCCAAATAATTTTAATCGAGGCAAACACAAAAAATAAGCAATGCCAAATTTGGTCAAACTCCTACTAGAGGCCATCCACTCCAATTACCCCTTATTCCCAAACGGTTCACTTCAAGTTTTCAAACACCATCACTCCTGCCGGTCAACCCTCATATTACTCTCGAGTTTTATCAGTTAATTCACTCATTTCATTCATAGCTAAATATACCCCAAAACCTAGTATTTTATGTATTCAATTTATGGACAATGATATCAAAAATCCTCTTATGCTTTAACTAAATTAATTGACACAATATTACCTTACTTTACGAAAATGGCTGTAACTCCATTTTATTAGTTTCCCGTAAACTATACGAACTCGATAGTACCACACGTAAGCACATAACTCTCCACACCTCCTACTCCATCCTACCGCATGTCTCATCAAACGTTTCAATAGATATTAACAAACTCAACAAGATTGTGTATATTTGAGGTATAAACGCTTTATCAAATTATTATACTGTTATATATATCTTTTTTTTTTGGTAAAGGGTTTATACCCGGTGAAATATATAAAAAACCATAAAAGTTACGTACATGCAAGAGTGGTAATGAAACCACTCTTGAAACGAGAAAAGAACAAAACACTCATACTTGAACAACCTCAAGAATGAACAGCCTTAGCAAGAACAATACATATAGCACTATAAGACTATATCAAAATAAACTTATGCTCCATGCATGTTAAGCAATTTTCCAAGTCATCTTCATGCGATCCACCCTAACCTTCTTTTTGAATTTGATAGAAGCTAGCTTAGAACGAACCATCTCGACAATAACTTTAGCCACTTGATCTTCATCCCTACTTAGTTTCGCGTGAACTCGATTGTTGCGCTCTTGCCAAATGAAGTAGGTTGAAGCAACCACTATCAGACGCCCTACAATGCTTGCCACATTATCTTTTAAAGACAAAGGCAAAATCCAGTGAACTATATCGTCCCAAATAGGTGAGATGCTCGGTAATTCAGCAACATTTAGAACAAAAGTTAGATATATCTTAATATACAAAAGTTAGAAGTTTATATTTATATAAACCAAATTACCAAAATAAACTAGTATCCAACCAAACATATTAAATGGACCATTTTTTTTAAAATTTACCAAAATGAAATATTGAGTTGTAACCCATTGAATAAAAATTTGACATAAACTATTTTATATTATTTTTCTTTTCCTTCCCAATACAACCATCTCTTCACCCATTCTCATTCTCATTCTCAAAAAATAAACTAATACTACCTCCGTCCCACATTAAGTGTCCACTATAACTTTTTAAAGTCTTTTTTCTTCAACTTTGACCATAAATATATTTGATTGTGTTATATAATATTTAATAGAAATTATACAAATGAAAACACAATTAAAAACGTAATCCATTCATATATCATGCATCGAATATAATGTAACACGGACAAAAGTATTTAAAGTCAAAGTTAAAGAAAAAAGACTTGAAAAAGTCATAGTGGACACTTAATGTGGGACGGAGGGAGTAACATTCATCTTCGTCTCTCTTCTTCTCTAAACCATCCATACCACCTCACTGAAACTTAAAACTAACACATCCCCATTCAAAACAACAACATTCAACATAAAACCTAACTAGATCCAAAAACATCTTAAGATAAACAAACAAAATCATTTAACTAGGTCGCCCATCACCCGAAGTTCGCCTAAGTTAAAAGTTCATTTTGAGAAAGAAAAAGAAAAAAGAAAAGAAAAGTGTTAGGCGACATCCATTTGGTAAACCACCATCATAAATGGGTCATATAAAAATTATCTATTTATATAAAGTTGCTCACGGTGTTGTATGGGCTCGTTAAATTAAATATAAATGAAAACAGCTTGTAAACGCATTTGAAAATTGTATAACTTATAAAGTTTCTCACAAGGTTGTATGGACTCGTTAAATTAAATATAAATGAACATCTTGTAAACGTTCTTGCAAATTGTATAACATAAAAAAGCTATAAACGAACATCTTGTAAATGTATTTGCAAATTGTTGGCTACTTTGCGTGTGCTTGTGCGCGGTTTTCTTTCTTCCCTTTATGCTCGTTCGGTGTGCTTTCTTTGTCTGCGGCATTGCATTTTGTTTTTGTCTTTTGCTCTTATTGCTTTCCTTCCTCACCCGCACACATGCACTTGCCGGAGGTCTCGTTGGAAGCAGTCTCTCTACCCACGGGTTTACCCTGGTGTAGGGGTAGGATCTGTCTACATTTTACCTCCCCCATACCCTGCCTCGGCGGGATTGGATTTATTGTTGTTGTGTTGTTGTTACCGAGCATAACCTTACAGAGCTTGAGTAACTGATTTTATTTACTTCAAAAATATGACTATAAGCAAGGTTATAAATAGCGCGATGCGTGACGAAACGACATAATCAAGCCTCACGTATTAACGGTTAAGGCGCAGCTTTTGCGTTTATAAGGCGTGGCATAAGGCGACACAAAATATGAAAATATTTATATATTTACGTTACATTTCATATATATGGATTATCGAGTTTACAAAAGGACGTGGCACAAGGCGGCATAACGCGTGGCGTGGCGGTATAACCAAGCCTCACACTTTTGCGGGGCTTTTGCACGCCTTTTAGAACCATGACTATAAGTACTGTGTTTGGTTTATCAAATTAAAAATATAGCTAAGAATTATCTTAGCAATTTTATAAAGGTTGCGCTACATTCAATTGTATATGTCACATAAAGCCGCATGTGAGTTTAGTACGGAGCTCGTTGCTACAAAAAGAAAACCAATGTATGCAGAGAACATAAAAGTTTTTATGATTACATGTGTTTTTTGTGCAACTTGTTTCAATCTTGTATAAAGTTTTTGTCCCACATCGATTGAAAACAAGAAACTCTGCTTGTTTATATATTATGATGCAAATAATGCATGTAAGTTTATATCAATATAACATAATTGACCCATCTCATTTTATAAGGATATTATGTTAATACCCTTGTTTAGTACGATGTTTGCAATTAAATCATATTTGTTAACTTTTTGTAACGGAAAATGATGAGGTACATGCGATGTAAAGCGAAGATGTTAACTTAAATTTTAGACCCACGTCACTTTTATGATGGTTATTATGCGATTTACGTCTTACATAGTTCGTAAATTTGAGGTATACATTTTGCTTAACAGCTTTTATAACTATGAGCTAACACTGTGAAACATGTTACACTTCTTTGAGCATTCGTCATATGTGTAAATGTTCAAATTTGAGGGTCTTACTATATCTCACTAGTTAATAACATTTTGTAGTTGTTTTTATTTCATTCTATTTATGAACAACTAAAAATATATGGTTGTTTTATGTATTTTAAATGATTGTAAAGTGTGATTCTGATACTCTTATTCATTTGATTTTTACTCTGATATGTTTGATGGTGTCATTTTTGGAACGTTTATGCATAAACTATCACTACTCACATTTTTGTCACATCTAGCGTTTTATAAAGGTTGCGCTACATTCAATTGTACAAGTCACATACAGACGCATTTGGGTTTTGGTATGTAGCTCATAGCTACAAAAAGAAAAACAATGTATAAAGAGAACATAAAAGTTATTGGGGATTTACATACATCCCCACATACACACCGATATTTACATATTTCTCAAATACAAGTTTTAATGCATGATGTCTGCCTATTAAAGCGATGTTTGAGGAAATATGTAAATAGTGGTCTCATATGTAAATGCCCTAGAGTTATTTGATTACATGTTGTGTCCAACTTGTTTAAATCTTGTATAAAGTTTTTGTCCCACATGGATTGAAAACATACAACTTTGCTTATTTATATATTGTGATGCAAATAGTGCATATAAGCTAATTTGTGGGATAGTCTAACACCTTATCTTGGGCGGTATTAATTAGTTAAGCCTCTTAATATGTGTGTCTTTGATTAATTCATAAGTTAACTTTTTGTGGTGGCGAATCGTAAGATACATCTTTTTGTAACGGAAAATGGTGAGTTACATGTTATGACATAAAATATAACTTTTCATGACAAGAAATAGTGGGTACAAGCGGTAGAAAGTGTAACGAGCGTGAGATACATCTGATGAAAGAAAGATAATGAATTAAAATTTTATACCCACGTCACTTTAATGCTAGTTTACGCGATTACCTCTTACATATTTATCGAGGAGGTCGCCAGAGTGTTGATTTACCTCTTCATAATTCGTAGATTTGTTAAGAGTTCTTACAACTATGAACTTTAGTCATTGACCTCGTTTACATACACTTAACAAATTTATAAAAAATTCAGTTCACACTCACAGTACGGTTAGTCCAATAGGCCCAACTCAATTCACTAAATAAACAGAGTCTAATAAGCCCAAACAAGATATCGGAATTTCAATGAAATAATTCAAAAGTCAAACCTTTACCGCCAAAACACATTTCAACCCCAAATTAATAAAGGAAAAACAATTTAGACAAAAAAAAGATTACAAAAATGAATTCAAATGAGTCAAAATAATAAGGGTTCGTGGACAACGATTGATTCCGACAACGTTTATCCAACGGAACGAAGATCAGTAAGCCTAAATCTTCTTACACTAGTTTTTTTTAGATTATATTTTTGATATTGTGTGATTTAATTTTACTGATTGTAGAGAGAAATTGGAGAGTGGAAATGGGAATAAGAAGCGGTCGAAGTTATCCTTGTCCGACTTTCTTGACCGGAAGCTGCAAAAAACTTCTTCTGATCCTTCGAAATTAGTTAAGGTTGTTTATTTATTTATTTATTTATTGTTTAATGTTGAAATGATGTTATGGAATATGAGCAAATTCTGTTACGCGAATGGATCCTAATACCTGATTGTTAGATGCCTTTAGAGAGTCAATAAGGGGGTGTTTGGGATTGAGTTTTTGGAGGCTTTAGGGACTGATAAAAGTGCACTAGTCTATGCAAAGTCGAATAATCCAGTAACTCCTTAATATATGCAATCTCAAACACTCTTGAAGCTAGCTGTCTTGGTGCAATCATTTTGGACTTGTTACTTTTAGATAATCTATGAATCTATCAGAAACTGATTATTTCAGACCAAGTCAACTAACCGGTTTGTAAACGCAATCCCAAAAGCCCCTAAACATTGCCTCTTGAGAGTTCTAAGCAATCTATATGACTGTATTCTTGAACTTTCTCTACTATATTTCTCAATAATGAGTTTAAATTCGATTCCCAGTTTTCCATGACTAGAGATATGTTCATACGAGAATAGTTCAATCAATTGTAGGTACACATCTTTTTCACGAACGTTAGTATGCTTCCTAGAAGCTGTGTTTATTTGGTACACTAGAAACATCAGTACATCACGGAATGTAGCACATTAAAGTAAGGCTTTGAGTGTCCTAACATGTTATATCTCCTTGAGATCAACATTCTTGTGTTCAAATAATTACCTTCGCGGTAATGGAGGAAATGAGTGATTAGTTGGAAAATTAAGTGACTTTTTAGGCGCCTGGATAGTGCTACCTATAAGATACGAAATATATGTTCTCTTTTGTTTGTTTTTTTGTTTTTTGTTTTTTTCTTTTCTTTCTGTGATGGATTCAAGAACTCGGTAGTAGCTATTGTCAGGATAAGATTAGTACTGAAAAAACATAAGTGACTTGTTGGAAATTTGGGTTAAAAACTTGTTTGCCTTTTAGGTGATATGATTGAACCGCACTTCCCTTAAGATCAGTTAAAACCTATTCTGAGAATTTTCTTGACTTTCAATGTGCTGTGCTCATGAATTGATTAGCAAATATATTCAGGGTAAAGACAGGTAATTTTTATCACCGAGAACGAGTATGAGTGCTAACTGCTAAGCAGTTTATTGATGGGGCAAATGGCGACCAGAAAACCAAGGGACGAGATTACAGTAGTTTTATCATTTTTGAGAGTTCTAAGCAATAGTGTGTCCCTGTATCATTTTTGTTCTTAGATTACAGTAGTTTTATATGTCGTCAATGAGTTTATATTCGATTCCAAGTTATCCATGAATCAAGAGATACGTTCATGCTGTTCTTAAGAGTTAAGACTACCAGAATAGCTTAATGGATTGTAGGTACCCCATTTTGTCAGGAACAAAAGTATACTTACTTGAAGTTGAAGCTGTTTTTATATTTGAGAATAAACATCAAGAATTGGAGCAAATTAGACTAAGCCTTTATATACCGGAAGGATTACTTTAAGGTGATGGCGGTAATGAGTGATTAGTTGGAAGATTAAGTTAGCGGTTTGGCTTTTTTAGTCGCTTGGATATGATCAAACTGCGCTACCCATAAGACCAGATAATATACTTCCTTGAAGCTGTGTTAATATTTAATACAGTAATAAAGATCAAGGAATGCAGCAACTCAAAGTAAGCCTTTGAGTGTCCCAACTCGTCGTCCCCCCTTGAGATCAACATTCTTGTATTTGAACGATTACCCTCACGATAATGGAGAAAATGGATGATTAGCTGGAAAAAAAAGTTAAGTAACATTTACACCACGGTAATGAAGGAAATGAGTGATTAGCTGGAAAATTATGTTAAGTAACGTTTTGGTCTTTTTATGTGCTCGGATAGTGCTACCCATAAGCTATATCATCTTTTGTAGTTTTGTGCCTCCTTTTCTCCCTGTGGTGGATTCAAGAACTCAGCAGAAGTTATATTCAGGAAGATGAGATTAGCATTGGAACATGAGTGACTTGTTGGAAATTTAAGTTAAAAACATGTCGGCCTCTGTAGGAGATATGATTTAAGTGCCCTACCCATAAGATCAGTTACAACTGCTGTTATAGTTTCCTTTACTTTCACTGTGATGTCTTCATGAACTCATTAGCGATTATTGTCAGGGTAAAGACAGACCATTTCTATCACCGGAACAAGTATGAGTGCTAAGCAGAATTCTAAGGGACCAGAGCTGAATGGTTTACTTGACGTTGTTCTTGAACAGTTTAAGCCTAGTAAAGAGAACGAAAAAGATAATTTTGTAGATCTTGAAAATGAGAATCAAAGTAGCATTCTCACACAATTGACAGAAGAATCGCAAACTCATGATTCGTCCAAAAGAAGAAACACATTTGGAGGTCTGTAGCCGACTTACTCTTTTATTGTTTGTTTGCTACTGAGTCATACTTACTTTATTTACATTTAACTGTTTCTAATGATCACAAGGTTTGTATGGTAAACCGCCTGCTCCGAAGCGTTTGGTTGTTCTGGGAGATGATCCAAAACCGAGGCAAACAAACTATAACAGACCCTTTATCAGAAAAGAGAAACCACTTCCTCTTTATAACCACTGTAAGTATCACATCTTTACTACTGAATATTTTGGCAACAAGTATGTGAAATTTCCAAATAAAATGTAATAGCACCGGATAAATTGCTTGTCCTTGAACAGATGCCGGTGGTAGTGGATGGTGGGACAGCGATATGGAAGGCATTGACAACGAGGCAGTTGGTTCCAGTGAAGTGTGGGAGGGAGTGGGGTCTGCCACAATGGGTGGACTCGATTGGCATTAATCCAAATGTTCAATTGATCATTAACTGCCCCAACACGGAAATGGTCCCAGTTAGGTAATATGATGGTTTGAATCATGAAAAAGGTACACCTTTTGTGTATGTTATGTTTGTAATTTTGTATGCAGAACTTCATTATTTCTGCACAACTGTTTATGTAAATCATACTGATGTTGAAACCAACATGAGTAGAGCGGTTGGTTTAGCTGTCTCATTGTGGTCTTAATTTTGCGTATGTTAGTCCTTAAGAACCATAGCTGATAGTTATGAAAAAAGCTAAACATTTTAATCTGTACAAAGAATGTGTTATGTTAAAGTTCTGAGATTAGTCGAATGAAAGTTGTTAAACAGCATGAAAAAGTAGTATATTTAATCTGCTTCAGTTCATGGATTGGTTTAATGGTTTTAGTTTTCACGTGTCAACCCTCTTTCACAAATCAACCCGTTTTAAAGATGGTTTGGTCACAAACTTGTTAACTTGACCAAACCATTTTTTTTTCTTTGTTTTTGTGTGTATGTGATAGTCATGAGGTATTTAATATGTTTGTGTTTAAGCGTGGTATTTTGTTTGGTGGTCATCACTACGATTTGATAGCTGGTATCGTGGTGGGTATGAACGTTGATTACGTTTGTGTCTCATTATTGGGTAATCGTGTACCATGAGTCTATATTTGTCAAAAGGTGCTTTACTACTTTAATGTTTTTTGATTAATTGTTCAACACTTTACTTATATTGCAATAAAGTACTATTAACATTTCAATTTACCTATGTGGGACAAACAATTGCATGTCATGTTCTTTCTAATTAATCCATGTATATTAGTTTCCATATACTTTACATCGATTCAAAACCCGAGATGGAGAAAATAAGAAAGAAAGAACATGAGATGGAAGGAAATAAGAAAGAACAAACCCGAGATGGAAGGAAATAAGATGAAAGAAAGAACCGTTGTGTAGTTGATTTTTTTTTTTTTTTTGTTTATAGATAGTGTTGTAATGAGGATTTAGGTCTAGATTAACATATATAGGTTTTTAATTAATAAAAAGTGATTGGGCTTTTAAAAAGTCACATGGGCTTAAAATAGGTGGGTTTTAAAACCGACCAGTAACTTAAAACCAATGTAATTTATATAAAATTACAAAATTTATTATTTTTATACACATAATTTCGAAATTATTATATAAAGATTATTAAAATTACCGAAATACCATGAAATCCCACGAAATTTCGGTCATTAACTACATAGCAAATTATGGACAATGATATTAAACATCCTTACATATCAAATGAATTAATCGACACAAGATTCAAATTGTGTTATACCGTTACTCCATTTCATATGCCACCTGTAAACTTTAAAAACTCGATAACATTACACGCAAGCACATTACCATCCACAACTCTTACTATACACCATCATGTGTAGCTTAGTTGGATCGAGGTGGTTATGTCACTCCATGGCTTGAGGTGATAGTTAAGTGACTTAAGTCATCAAAATGGTTGGAATATAATGTGCTCATTTTAACCGTAAGAATGGTCATGCTATAACGACAATGCGTCACACATTTGAAAATGGTCATGATATCATGGAAATGGCTCACCCATATTGTAATATGGAGTTAATTACACAGGACAAATATTTTCCTGATGTACCCGGGCATTACTCTCAAAATAGAACACCTTCATTGCTTGCATATTACTCACTTGCTGACAGAAGGGAAGATTTCCCCGATAGTGTTATTCCAATATATTCATATAGAGATTCTGAAACTGATTTTGGCAACCTTCGGGGTATTCCAGATACCGTATTTACTCTTGTTTCTATGGTTTTTTAGTCTGTTAGTATCTCATGTTGTTAGTTATTCTTGAATCTTCACTGGCTCGATGTGTTTGAAATTTTACTTTTGTATCAACATCTAACTGCCCCAAATCGAGTCGAATTTTAGGTAACATGTTAGATTGAATCCTGTAAGTTGTATCATTCTGTTTTGTAAGTGAAAGAGTTTAGTGCGATAGCTAATTAAAAAATGTAGAACAAATGTACAATCTCAAAGGTTGAACGCTAGAAGTTAAATTATATTCTCATTAGCATTTCACACTAAAAGCCAATGCCTTTAAAGTATTTTATGAGTTCTTTACCAAGCATAACCTTATAGAGCTAGAGTAACCGATTTTATTTACTTCCAAAATATGACTATAAGTAACGTTTGATTTATTAAATCAAAAATATAGTTAACGAATTTTCTTAAAGGTTGCGCAACATCTAATTGTATGTATCACATACAGCCGCATTTAAGTTTGGTGTGGAGCTCATAGATACAAAAAGAATAACAATGTACGAAGAGAACATAAAAATTATCTGGTTACATGTTGTGTTTCTTGAGCAACTTGTTTCAATCTTGTATGAAGGTTTGTCCCACATTGGTTGAAGACAAGAAACTTTGCAAACTACACCATTCGTCCTTGTGGTATACGTTGACCATCAAGTTTCGTCCTTTGACCAAAAAATTGAACCGTTGGTCCTTAATCGCTAAGCGTTAGTCATCGTTGGTCCTCACCCTAACTGGTTGGACTAATCAGGCGTTAAACCTTGTTAAATGGAGGGTATATTTGTCTTTTCCATCGATCTATCACCATCAACATCAACATCAACGTATCACCACCATTAACACTTTCACAATCTTTAATGCTAAACCCGGTACCCAAAAGTTAGAAAATTATAGATCCAATAAATTCTGCTAGTTTTTGTATCTTCAACAAACCATACACCACAAAATCTAAACCCACGAACACCTAAACACGAACTGTTTGTTGAAGGTGTTTGTACCCATAAATTAATTGGATCGATGCATAACAAAATCTAAACCCACAAATTTATATCTTCAACAAACACCCAGGTACCCAGATTCAAAAAAAAAAAAAACTTTGAAATTAGGGACAACACATAAACCTATAAATCAGGAGGTTCGAGGAGGCACCAGACGTGACTAGTAGTGAGGATGAAGATGAGTTTGCTATCCTAAAATCCGAAATCCAAAAATCACAAATCCATGAAATCAATAGCTTTACAAACCTTGAATTCCCCTAGAATCAAAAACCTTAAAATCAAGAACCTTAATGGTGAACCCACCAATCCTTGGTGGTGGTGGAGACGACGACGTCGGGTGGCAACGAAGGCAATGGGTGGCACGGATGTGGGTCTTTTTTTCTTGGTAGTGGTAATGATTTGATGGCAATGGGTGGCACGGATGAAGATGATGTTGTGGAATTGAAGGAAAAGTTGCTTGCGAAATTAGCAGTGATGAATTGGTTTTAACAGAGCTCATGTTTAATGGTGTTTTCAAAGACATAAAGGTAGAAGAAATGGTATCTCTTTTATCTCTTTTAATGGTGTTCTCAAATTTTCAACCCATTTGGTCAAACTGGTTTGTGCTCATCTCAAATGGGTCCACGTGATATTTTGAATCATTAAATGTAAATGTTATTATCAAGATGATACTGTTTTTTCTATGTAAACATGATGGTGATAGGTGACATGTATTTGTGGGTTTTGGTACACTGTTTTTGGATGTTGATTTTGGAGATTGTGAAAGTGTTAATGGTGGTGATACGTTGATGTTGATGGTGATAGATCGATGGTCTTGGCAAATATAATTGAGGTGTGGTGTGGGTGGGAAAAGACAAATATACCCTCCATTTAACAAGGCTTAACGCCCGTTAGTCCAACCAATTAGGGTGAGAGACCAACGATGACTAACGTTTCGCAGTTAAGGACCAACGGTGCAATTTTTTTGATCAAAGGACGAAACTTGATGGTCAACGTATACCACAAGGACGAATGGTATAGTTTACTCTTGTTTATATATTGTGATGCAAATGATGAATGTAAGTGTATATGAACATGATGTAATAAATGACTTCACTTGAGCTGTGTAAATTAATACACCTCTGATTGTGTTGTCATTTGATTATTTATATGTGATTGTTAACTTTTTGTACGTCATGGAGAAACCGTTACCTTTGCGTTAGCTACATGTCTCACACCACTAAACTACCACCAAATGAACATTTCGTACAACTAGTTGTGAAATGATGATCATAGTCAAACAAGTCAACAATGAATCTCTATCTTTAAAACGACCAAAATTGTGCAAAAACGACTTCACTGAACATGATGTAATAAACGACTTCACTGTGAGTTGTGTATATTAATATACCTCTTATTGAAGCTTTATGATGAAAAGGAAAATGTATAAACCATAATGACGATTTATGAAATTAACTCTAATAAAATCATTTGATTACTGTGGATATATGGTCCGGATTCCTGGTGAGAATGGGTCGAGCCGGCGATCACGTACCACTCTACACCTAAACCCTAATCCATGCTTATATATACATGTGAGTTATCTCTAACCCTAAGATATATTGGCTACATCACGCCGATACTAACTTGACCGTCGGAGGTGGACCGGGGCTACGACCTCGGGTCCACTCTAACGAAGTTTTCTTTGTTGGCGCGTCTCTTACTAGGGCTCGAGAAGACGACTAACGGCCAGGAGAGTCGTTGAATCTAGTCCGCGCCAGATTATGCATCAACAAGTTGGCGCCATCCGTGGGACCACGAATAAACTATGTTTCGTGTTCTCATATTACCGAAAGCAGAAATCAGTTTCTAATAGTCGGTAACTCTAAATCCCATTCGCAATTAATGCTTTAATACTTTACGTATGTCAGTGATATTATTTATGATCAAATCTAAACGTGGTCCTACATGGAATCAAATATCACGTGGAATAAAATATCACGATTTTATTGCGTATTGTTATCAAAATATCCTTATTTACGAGTAAGTTTTATTCGCTAATCATGGCAGAAATCAAACATCACGTTAAATTAAATTGCACATTATTAAATTGCATATTTTATTCTTTTATTAAGACATATAAAAGAAAACAGTCCGCATGATTGGACCTATTTTATCTTTTAGTCCGCACGATTGGACCTAAGAAAAAGCCCGCACGATCGGAGCTATTTTATTTTTTTTAGCCGCGATAAATTCGCGCAGATACTGTTTTTACGGTTGGTACGCTTGTTCGCGCTCGAATGACGCAGTCGCGATAAATCTACCCGCGTTAGACCGTGCGTTCGGACATCTTCGCGGATCGGCGTCTGCGCGAAAACCACGATGCTAGTCAATCGCCATGATGCGCCTTTGGACCAAAAGCCGTGGTATAAACATCTGCGATCATCCGAAACGTTCGAGTCTATACGGTTAAGATAAATCCATTTGTGTCTATTCGTTCTGCGGTCACGTGACGTCCATCTGTTACAAAAAATACAAAAAAGCAGGAAAAACAAACAACACAATTAATTATTTCGTCGGTGCGCATCCCACGACGGTGCACCGCCACTTTTCTTATATGCTATGTGCTATATATTTTTATGCTATGTGCTATGTATTGCTTAATTTTATTAGGTTTTATATCTTTGCGATTCGCGGCATATACTTTAATCTTTGCATTGAGTGTTTTCGCAGATTAAATAAGTTTAATGCTCCTACACGAGTAGCACCATCAAACTTGGGGCTACCAAAGTATATATACTCTCTTGTTCCGTAAGCGTCACGCGGTATATTTGGAAGCAGATCGTATGTAAGAGGTATTGCAAGCCGGTACAAAGACGGTTTAAATATTCGCACCATCTTGCCGCAGGGAGCGTCTCCGTCGGTTGTAAAGATGGATGTAATGCGCAGCAGAAGCGTCTTCTCTCGCGCCAACAGTAGACTGCTACGCTGAAGCACGTCTTCGTCGCACCTCTTTGTCGCGCAACAGTAGCACTTATGCTCTGAAGCACGTCTTACCGTCGCACCATGTTCGTCGCCATCGGTACAAAGGCACGCCTTATGCGGGATGCGCACGGGATCCACTTTCACCTCTGTGACCATGAATGTAACTTAAGTCTAGCATAACATAGCCATGCGATATCTCATACTATACTTGGGGGCTTGTGGACGATGGTCGGGACCGGGCAGAATGGGTCAGCCCGGCGATCACGCCCACTCTACACCTAAACCCTAATCCATGCCTATATATACATGACGGGTTATCTCAACCCTAAGATATATTGGCTACATCACGCCGACATACTAACTTGACCGTCGGAGGTGGACCCGGGCTACGGCCTCGGTCCACTCCTATGAGTTTTCTTTGTTGACAGGTCTACTAGGGCTCGAGAAGACGACTAACGGCCAGGAGAATCGTTGAATCTAGTCCGCGCAGGATTATGCTTCAACAATTACATGTCATGTTTCTTAAGCAACTTGTTTCAATCATGTTTGAAATTTGTCCCACATGGGTTGAAGACATAAAACTTTGCTTGTTTATATACTATGATGCAAATGATACTTATAATTTAATGTGTTATACAATCAAACATGCTATTTTGGTAATCATGAATTCATTATGTCATCTTTGATTGATTCATATATTAAATTTTTGTGACGGCAAAGCGTAACGTATACGTTGATTTATAATCCAATCAAACATGCTATTTTGATAGTCATGAATTCATTATCCCTACCAATATGTCATCAAATTTTTGTGACGGCAAATCGTAATGTATAAGTTGATTTATAATCCAATCAAACATGCTATTTTGA